>MU227982.1:7211687-7236858 GCA_018584345.1 Thuja plicata | reverse complement strand
TGAAACCTCCTAGAGTTGACTATTTGTAGATTTTTCCCATCAGGACCTAGAAGGGTCACTTGGAACACTTCTACACTATTGCTCATTTTGGGTTGTTTCTTGGTTCACCACCCTTTCCTCTGCATCAATCATCCTTCTTCCATAGAGATTTATTTGAGAAAACAAAGGGAAAAGTATAAGAAATAAATCAATCTAGTGAAGGATTTAATTCTTAATCACATGCCTAGATCAAGGAAATATATAGCCCCATTACCTGATGCTAAGAATGCACCTTATGAATTCAAGGATCTTTTTTTCTACATCAATTATCTAGCATATGGGTTGTGAAGAGTGCTAGGGATTGATGGAGAGGTTGAGACAATGCCTTTAGATTTGTTAATGATCATCCTAGACATCTAGAATTCCCATGTCAACAATGATTTTGATTACATTTAGTATGTCATTTACCAGATGCATGAGGGTTTCTTAAGTATTCAGAAGGGTACCCAACCTCATTTTATGCATTTCTCTCTTTTGATACACTTAATTCTTTTCCATAATATAAATGATATGGACACTCAGATGCTGAGACCAAGGAAACACATCAATGACCAGTCAAACCCTGTGCAGTTTTGGATTAGGGTTTGGAATTATACCTCGAATGAGCATGAGTTCTATGGTTTCTAGAATTGGATTGTGTATCCAATATTGAATTTTCTTGGCACAAATATAACCAGGTTGTCTATTAAGGTGTTAAGTCTTCTAAGGCCTTGTGAATATATTGATAAATGGCTCAGAAATCATAACTGGGGAGATTTATATCTAGAAAAGACCTACACATTGATCAGAGTATATGGGTGTCCTTAGCCCCCAAATATACTTCCAAAGTATGTTCCTCTAAGGGTTGCATTAATGGAATTTTTGGAAACTAGTATGGAAAAATAAGGAGCATTTGGATCCTCACAAGAAAGGTACATTCACACCAAGGCAATTCAAAATTTCTGATTTTATCATTGGGAAGAAGGCCTTAGAAGGGATCAAAAAGTGGTTAGGAAAGTTTAAGATAGGCATTGCCCAATATAGGTATGTAGACCTTGAGGGTTTCATAAAGAGTTCCAAGAAATTGTTGACTCCAAGTGTCACCAACATCCGAGAGCATGAAGGATGTGATGAAGAAGATGTCATCAGAAATGTTCTTGATGAACAAGAATCTAAGAAAAAAGTGGGAAAATAATAGCACCTAGTGGATTTGGAAAAACAATTGAAAATGGTAGGGATTCCATTTGGAGGTTTCTTCTTGGGATTGCCTTACATGACTAGGGTTACTAAAATAATTGATTCATATGAAATTTTGTACAATCAATTGGAAAACCAATTGGAGGAGAAGGAACAAATGTCTGAGAAATAATCATCCTACGAGTATGAAGAGGATGGTAAGGGGGCTTATGAGAGGCACAAACCTCCTCAGATGGATGAGCCACCTAGCTTTGAACAGAGCTTAGAAGCTCCTGATAGAGAGGAAACAAGTGAGCCTCCAAGAAAGAAGAATAGAACAAAACAAGGAGGACCCTCTCAGATAGAGGGACAAGGAATGATAAAATAAAGAGTAGTTTCTTTGGTGATTGGTTATAGGCATTACCATCATGAATTGAGAAAGAGCATAAGAGAAGGTATGAAAAGGGAGAAGGAGATCCAGGAGGAGGTGGAATTTCCCTTTCAATTATGCAAAGATGAAAGGGAGCTATACCAAGAAGATCTATTGAGTGATGATGCCTTCATCAATACTAAGGAGTTCAAGAACTTTCTCATTTGGAGAAAGCAACAAGAGATTGGATCTCAATTACAAATAATAGAGGGTGCTACACTGGGGGATGAAGCCTTGCGAGCTCTAAAGGTATATGATCCAAATTCTGAGGCCATCACAACTAAGGAAGCTAGGTAATTAGTAAGATCAAGTGGTATGTTGCATGTACCAAGATGGGACTTAGCCTCAAATTTTATTATAGATCAAATAAGGAGGCATCTAGAGGCTCAACTATCCTCTGAAACTCAAATAGGAGATATGATAAGAGGATGTGGCTATGACCCAAGGTCCCAAACTCTTTCTATGTGGTCCTTGGCCCAAAAACACAAAATCTATCATTGATTAGTGTGGAATAAAAGATGGATGGGAACAAGATCATTTGGATAGTGTAGAACACCTCAGATTCGGAGATTTCAAAAGCTGTCACCCACGTTTCCCATTTTAATGAATAAAAAAAAAAGCAATTATCACAGAGGTATGGAAGGCTCTTTGATGAAACAATGGCCTTAGAAAAGTATAGGGAGAAAGGCCTGATGAAGATTCAGGCATTAGAAGAGCATTTGGAGGAACTAAAGGCAAAGTTGGAAGAGACCTCCAAGGCCCTTCCTCCTCCAGTTCAAGAAGTGGAAATTGTTTAGCCTGATGTCACTGAGGAGCCTACACAAGAAATTGAGATAGTTGACAAGGATAGAAATGAGGTTTTTATTTCTACCTTTTTAAATATTTTGCAACATAGAATAAATGTTCTAAAGGGAAAGTTGGATGCAGTCCAAAATGCTTACAATAAGTTGTCAAATATTGAAAAAGATGTCAAAGATGAAATAACAACTTTGGACCCATTATTCAATGTCTAGTCTAGTAGGGGATCTTTAATTGAGAGGCTAGAAGCATTGCAACCACATAGGCTAGATCTTCCTGTGCTAGTGTGCCAGGTAGGAGAAATGATTGAGAAAATTAGTACATCCTTGTCCTTTTTCAAAGGAAAGGATAATAAAATACAGTCAAGGTTAATTATGTTTGGCCTTGACTTCAACAAATTCATCCCTCCCATCAAAAATTAAAATGATGAAGTGAAAGGTATTGAGGAGTGGAGAGGAGAATTTGATATTTTTCTGCCATAGAAGGAATATTTCCTCATAGAGGAAAATGTTTTGGATATGGATAAGTACAATAAATCCCTGGATGAAATGTTTAAAGCTGAAATAGACTTTGTCAAGTTTTTTGCAGATACAGGGGCTATCACTGATGCCAGGTGAGAGACAACTAAAGAAGTTGCAAGGCATCAAGACTTTAAATTGGCCAACTAAAGAGGAGGTTACACTATGGGATAGCAGTACCAAGCCGAAGAAGAAAAATAAAACAACAATAGACTTAGAGGCAATCAGTGAAGAATGAATGACACTTAGCACCTAATCAATGAGTACTTGGAGGTTAATTATCACAAAGAATAGTGTATGTTAGCCTATATTGGCGGTCACTATTTCTCATAACAACTTTCAAAAGTTACCTTGAATATCTATGGACAAAGGTTCCAACTATAAAAGATTCAGAATGATTGCAAAAAGAGCTACTCAAGTTTCCTCCTCCACCGAATGAAGATTGTAATTATTTTTGTCTTCTAGTACTTTTGTTTTTCCTAGCCATCTGAAGCTTGTTGCATCCTTTTTCTTCCAGGATTCCAAGATGGCTAGTGTATATTATAAGTAGAAAATTCAATGTAATTGTAAGGGATGATGAATACACAACTGCTAAGCAGTTTTCTGATTTTTGTTTGGTTTTAGAGTTTTCTGTCATTTTAAATGTATTGAAACAGGAGAATTTTAATAAAATACAGTGGGATTCATTTTACATATCTATGATGTCTTCATATGTTTATGTTTAAATTATTGTGTATTGAGTTTGTAAGGAAAGTTTTAATATACTATTTACAAGGTAAATTGTGGGATTGTTCTTAAGTTTCTTTCAAGGCAAGGGTAATCCTTAAGGGTAGTTTTAGAGGGTTCAATATTTTCATAAGAATTTGATGTCTGGTTATGGAAATGAGAAGATGATTTTTAAGGCATTTCATTTGGATTCTAAGTGTGTTTTCATTAAAAGGTTTCTGTGAATACACATTTATTTGACTCTTTGCCCTAGATTAGGCACTGGTCTATACTGGTTAAGTAGTTATCATCATCAAACCTTAAAATTCTAAATAACCTTTATTTCCTATTGAAGAACATAGATGTTTATGACTTTTGTTGAATAATACAATAATTTTGTTGATTCCTTGGAGAAGTGAATCCTATAGGTACACCTTCCTGAGCTTGAAGCTTGAAGAGAAGAAGGATGAGAATCCTTATTGCATTAGTATTTGCTATTGTCAAGTGCATCTTTTGGCTTGTAAATTTTTGTATAAGATTAGTTGTTAGCATCTGCAAGATTTGCTATCAACAATTGTAGTTAAAGGCATTAGTAGATCCTGATTCATTACTAATCCACTATGAGATTTAAAAAAAAGTAGTAAGTCATAAGAGGTACACCCGCTTGAGTCTATGGAGCTCAAAGTGAAGGAGGATTTAATCCTTGTTACTTAAAATTTTTCTTGGTTGAATCAAGAGTTGGGAATCATAGAGTCAAGAATTGATGCTTTATTTGGATTCTACAAGAAAAATCTCTAACAATATTAAAAGTGTGGTTAAAAGTTAAATCTACTGGAACACTTATTCACCCCACTCTTAGTGTTCTTCAATCCTAACAATTGGTATCAGAGCTTTGCTCCTTGGAAAAATTCTAACCACTTAAGGAAGATACTAGTGGTAGATTTGATAGTTTCTAGTAGTACACAGAAGTAGCTTTGTGTTGCACTTGATGATCTTGACAAATCAACCAATCATAATTCAGAATTGGAGAGAAAGCTTAAGGATGCTGAAATTTTCATTGAAAACCTGAAGGATTAGCTCAAAAAATCTAGAGATAAGAGGAAAGATCTTGTTGAACAGCTGTAGAAGAAAGGAATTATAGATGGTTCTCAATCCCTAAAATAAAAATTTGATGAGCATGAAAAAATCACAAAGGATAGAGACAACCTAAAACATGAGTTGGAAGGTGTGGTAATGAAGATAGACAAAGAGATTGAAGAAAAGAAGAAACTTGAGAAGGCCCTAAAAGAGAAGACAAAATAATGCTATAGACTGAATGGTTAAGTTGCAAAATTGTAGATCTACCTTTAGGAATCTGAACATAATGAGTAGGAACTTGAAAGGGTTAATGAAGTTCTTAGGAGTGAACTTTCTCCTACAAATTAATTCAAAGAAAAATTTAGATCAGGTATTGTGAATCTTGATGGGCAATTGGAAAGACAAAGACCATTTGGAGAGACACAAGGACTTGGATTTGAGAAAGGTGAAAGTTTTGTATTAGGAGAGAAAATTAATTCATCAGAAAAGAAACTGAAGAATATGTGAAGACACCTATGAGACAACCTACATTGAATGGAAAATGTTTTTCATGTAACAATATTGGGGATAAAGAAAAGGAGTGAAGAAGCATATCTAATTTTTCTAGCTACTATTATAATTGTAAGAATCATGGACACAAGGAAAGTGAGTGCAGATCAAGGATGAATAACTAGAATAAAATAACCTATAATAAATGCAACAACTTTGGTCATATTGTGAGGCAATGCAGAATGGGGACAAACACTGTAAACATAAGGTATGCAAATTTTACATGATTTAATTATAATAATCATGGTCATATTACTAGTGTTGAGCATCATTTTTACATAAAGCAATAGTTAGGAATAAGTGATGAAAATTACCATCTTGAAAGAATAACGAAGTTACTCCCAAGGTTCTTTGTGGTCGTGATACAACAACCTAGAAAGCTCAATCGAAGATAAATGTGAATATTCACAAGGAGGCCTTTATTGGTATGATTCAAACTCAAGATGCAAAATAAACTTTAGTGATTTTGTATTTTCTCGATTTTCAATGTATGCAATTTCCTAAAAATGCAAATCTAACTTTTAAACTTACGATGATTTCCTATCTTAACCAATTTCCAAAAAATATCAAAAGATTCAGTAACAAGAATTATAAGAAAATTTACTAGAAATGAAATTTTAATGAACATAAACTATCGTTGAATCATGCTTGTGAATTAAATGATGAAAATATTAAAACCCACAAAACATAAATCAGATGAACTCACAGTTTTGTGTTAAACAGATGAAATCTTTTGAAGAAAATTTAACCTAAATACAAGATTTTTCAAAAACTATCAAATCGTGAATCCACCATATGTATGCACACAAGAGAAATTTTTATGTTTAAGCCAATAGAACAAATATTTCCAATCATTCATCACAACAAAATGAGAAAATAACGATAAATTGGAAACTAATTGATTGCATAAACATTCACAATAAAACATTGTTGGCTCTCTGAAATAAAGGAACAAGCATGCACATATTCATAAATTTCACAAATATAGTAGAATAATCACACCATGAATGAATCACCAGCATCATATAGCTTTACTTCATAAAATTATCAACCCTAATTACATCTCTATAATGAAATTTATAGTGCTTCAACTTGGAAAATCAGAAACCAATAGCTATGGCTTTATCTAAAAAAAATATGACATAATTAAATTAAATTTGGTGTTTTTCAATGCAAAAATACTCCTAAGCTGATTGCTAAAAAAATTTCATAGATTCCCATCCAATGTGTACATTGATTACATGCAAAATTGTACTAGAATCAACCCCTAAAATGTAGAAGATTGAATTGCAGTTCCACTATTTATTCTCTTTGTTTACCCACGGTTTTATCTTCACTTTGACATTCATGCCCAAAATGCATTGATCTAACTACTCTTTTGATGTGTAACTGATAGAAGACCCCTTGGCATGTGAAAATAACCTGCAAATTACATGTGATCTACCCACAAAATGATTCTGTATGAAAAATGATATTACAAAATGCATGGCTAGGAATTTTGGGGTTTTGGACCTCCAAAAAATGCATGACTAGAAATTGGCTAAGAATAAAAAATGACTCAAGTCTTAAATGAATAAGTATCAAAATGAAACTTAGTTTTCTGGAAAAAATTTTGGGTGAGCTTTACAAAGTCTCTCTATGATCTCCCAGACTTCATCGATATTGGGAAACTCTATGGATTCCAAGTACTTTTTCTTTCTTTCTCAGCATGAGATGAGTTTTGAACCAAACAATTGGATCTTCTCTATGTGATCCATTATGTAGTTCATATCCTCTTTGAAGTTAAATAACTATTATAAATCTTATCATTTTTTTACCCTAGCTACAATTTAGACAAACTATTGGACAATGTTCTTTGTGGAAAATAACTTTTGTTTATTATTTTCTTCATACAGCTCCAAGCCCATTCCATTGAAGAATTTCTCTATCTCATCTACCCACAACATAACGTATTTTCTCTTCTTGTCAATATTTTCCAGGATTTTTTGATAGCCTTTAATGATGACACTAATGGTAGTGACCCACTCATCAAAATTATCTAACTCTGCACCCTCATATAATTTCACCAAGATTTGATAGTGTTTCTTTCTTATTACCTTCAAATCTTGGAGTTCCTGTTGCCATTTTTCTATCTTATCATCAATTCCTTTCTCTCCTTCCATCCCAGTTGAGGGTAAACATTATATGACCAAGAATTTTGATCATTGAATGACCCTTTCTTAGTGAGCCTTGGATAATTATCTCTAGCAACGAGGAGATATACAATATAGGATGTAAGGAAGAACCTGAGATCATGCTTCACTTTTCTTAGTTGCAGGTCCAATTTATCACTTAGTAATGTCCCCCAATCAATTTTGACCCTTCTCCCTTTGATATTTTCTATGATGTAAATCATCCATGGTTCCAACTGATGTGCTTGGGGAAGGCCATACACACGGATTAACATTGTCACTACAACATTCATATGATTGTTTAAGTATCCTCTTCTCATATCAATATTATCTAGTTTATTCTTTGTAAGTTTTTGGATGAGATATTCCTTATTGACAATTTTGTAGTCATACAAAGTGTTACTCTCAAACCACCTCATTCCCCTCTCCTTGGTGATTTTATAGAAGTGATCAATTCCCTTCTGCAAATGTAATCCATCTTCAATGGTATCTAGTCTTAGATCCAACACAACATCTCCCACTTTTTCTTTACCACCTTTTCATCTGAGATGTAGTGATGGGACAAAGTCATGATTAATTCTGAAGAGAGAATGGAAACTGGATGCACAACTACATTGAATAACCCCAAAAAAATCATGGCGGTGCAATAAGATGATCTTCCTATTGGATTTCCACAGTGCCTTAGGAATGAGTCCCATTCCACGTGCCCAATGTCGGTGTTTTTTATTTGTACATGTAAGTTTCCCATCTTTGTGGGGTATGGTATCCTTTGAAATGATACTTCATTGACATAGTTGCTATCTTTTATGGCATTCTACATGAAAACACAGTTATTAGAAACATATTATTGAAAGCATGAAAGTTACCCTAACTAAAGTTAGAAAGAGAAAGAAAACCCTTAAAAACTAGAAAGAAGCTAAAAAAACCCCCAAAATAGATTATAAGCCTAAATCTTTGTAAATTTTTTAGTTTCAGACCTTCGTAGTCTAACAATGTCTTCACACTATGAACATCTGATAGTGTAATGTATGTGAAATGAGTGATGCATTTGATGTTGTGGATTATTTGAGGTCCTAAGCACTTTCAGAGTGCAAAACTCCAAAGAAGGTTTGATATGGAGGGAACCAGTAAAGGGTGGCATCTAGGGATCTAGAGTGTCAAAATTCAAATGTTTTTTGGTGTACACCACACCAAAAAACTGAACATGTTTGGAGACAATCATCGGTCCATCAGAGTTACGATGGTCTTTTGGTATATCAAATTCCAAAACTCTGAAAACTCTAAATAATGATTGAGTTGCGACAAAAAACCCTAAGGACAAAAAACCATAGAACACACCAAGACTAAAAACCCCAAAGATTATAGAAAACCATAACTAAAGACAAACCAAAAAAAAACCCCTAGGGCTACAATGACAAACAAAGAAAGAAATTGTAACCCTACCTAAAAGGCTACAAATACAAATTGAAAATCTACGATACTTGAGCTCAAAAAATTGGTGGACGTTGTCTCAGGTTGCAAAGTGGTTGCACAGAATAATCACTCAATGTCATTGTGTACTTCATAGGTTAGAGATTGAGAGGAATTCAATCATAGAATGAGAAAATAGAAGGAAAAACACCCTTTTATAGGTCGAGCATCAAAGTAACGTCATAAAAAAAGTTGGGTTATTGGACTGTAGAATTCTGAAAAATCTGACTCCTAAGCTAAAGTGGAGCTTGACCTTTCATCCTTTCATGGTTTCTAAGGTCTTGGGACCTATGAAACTCTGAAATTCTGAAAAAGGAAAAAAAAAACACCATGTCTTAAGGACTTTACTAAAAAATAAACGGGAAAAAATTCAAGACCAAAAATAACAAAAAGAGGGGAAAAGACTAACAAGGAAACAAAAGATGATACCCAACTACCAGGAGCCTCCCTAGGGGCCCATAATCTAACTCACCAGATTCTCGATCCTATTAGCCTTAAAATAATCTAAACCACTCAAAAGGCCAAAAGAAAGAAAAGAAAAAGGGGGATCCTCACTAGGCCAAGTAGCCTAAATGGGGCGTGTGTTGTGGAACCATAATACCTAGGAATTAAAAAATGAACAACTTTGGAGGATTGGTAGAAGAAAAAAATATGCATAATGATAAAGGAAAGAAAATTGTTGATGTGAATGAGGTTAGGAAGGAAATGAGTATGGGCTAGAAAAGAGACAATTGATTCTACTAGCAATATCGCACCAGATTCTGGTGTGGTTATCCCTTCCGAGAATTAATTAGATTATTGATCTAAGGTGGAGTTATTCATGAAAATATTTATTTGACCCCTGAATCTACAAAATAAGAAGATGCGAAGGCATATAGAGTTACAGAGACACAATTTACATCTTATATATATCACAGAGAGTTATGAGATATTTTGAAGAATCGCTGAAGGATTTTACATATTCTTTTCTAAGATATTTTTATGGAGTGCAATGCAATTAATAATGACATGTTTTTACATCATGCTAAGTTAAAAAAGGCTTTTTAATTTTCATTTCATACCTTGCATACTGGTAAAGGATCTTGTAGATCATTTGAGGTGATTTAGCAACAAGTGAAGATGATTTCATCTACATCTTTCATTCATGCCCTAGAATTTTATGAAAAGGTATTTTGTCTTGAAAACATAAATTTGTGAAGATTTCAGTATGGATACTCCTACAGTTGTGGATATTACTGGGAGACCTAGGCCTTTATTTAAGAAACAACCAGTGAAATCAACATTTGTTGACCTGAAAGGAGCATTTTATTTTGTGCCCTATGGTGTTCTACATATTGAGGATGTGTGTGCATATATACATTGTCCTTTGGAGGAATTGGGAGAGAGATCAATTGATGAGAAATGGAAGATAGTTTCTCCATATTCTATTTTGAAAAATGAGTACAAATCTTTGAGGGAGAACATTTTACTCAGGTCATGGACTTTGCAAATTTCCTCAAACTATAGTGAATAAGGCTTATTATGAGCCATGTGCATGATCAATTCATGTGGCTGGATTCACCACACAAGATCACTAAAGAGGTCATGAAGGAAGTGACTAAATTTTCATACATTGGTGATGCATGTGCACTTAGAACTACATAGAAGGACCTTGTTACTCAACTCACATATTCATAGTGGGACAAGCGTGCGATGACAGTAAACAACATAAGACAAATGGATGTGAAATTGCTTCAATGTTTTGGGATATAAAGTATTTCATTCAATTAGAGAGAATTCAATATCAAGCATCATCATCTATGTAGCATACAAAATGGTGAAGGAAAACCTAGAATTTGACATATTTGAAGCATTGAGAGATCAATTAATGAAGAATCTTGAGAAGATAAATAAAGACATGAGACAAATCTTCAATTTTGGGCAGTTATTGGTATGCATATATTTCTATTTCTCAAATTAGTTTCCTGGCATTGGAATTATTGTTTGGAAGAAAGATATTCGTATGGATATTTAGATTAAGAAGTATTGTGACATGATGGGAGAACAAACTGCTAAGGGAAACCTTTGGAAATTCTATAAACAATTTCAAGAATCAATGCAAGTGAGATACAAGATTCCACCCAAGATTGTGAAGAAGTATAAGGATGGCATATGTTTTATGGTAGAGATTGACTGATGCTTAATGGAGGGAGCACAAACTAGAAATTATTGGGTTATGCCGATAGGACATGAGGTTGATGGACTAGTCTTACAGCCCCATGCTGAGGATATTCTAAATAAACCAATGGATGCATATGAGAAAAGATTTGGCACATACTCTGAGAAAGATCTTGATGCAGGAGCATCCTGGGTGTAAGGGCAATCTTGCATCACCCAAAAATATGTGTTTTCTATTCAATAAGGGCTATTTTGTAAAAAGCTACTATTTTTGGAAACTTTCTATGTTTAGTAAGTTGGTCGTTTGAACTTGGAATGTTCTAATTTTTCAGGTGAAGGGTTCATCTTAGTCATATAAGCATGCCACTTGAATTTCATTGCCAGATCATCTGTATTGGAGAAGTTATTAAGGATTTACTATTGAGATTTTAGGGTGCAAAACCTTTGAGCTCAATTTTTAGGACCTTAGAGGCTCCGGATCAAGGTCAAACCTATGACTGATTGGTGCTTTTCATGTTTGGCACTGTAGATCACGATCTCCCCTTTCCAGAAAGTGGTTATAATAGCCAATCAGAGCTACGGTTCAAAGGTTATGGCTTCTGGAAGTTGGGCTACCTAATCTCATATTTTGTAAATACTTAAAGCTGACCCTTTTGTAATAAAAGTGAAAAATAATTAAATGCTAAGGGTAGTCGGCCTTAATGGCTAGATTTCTGGAACCTTCTTGGGTGGTGGAAAATTGGCTATTTAAGGCCCGTAGTGTTTTCTAGGGCAGTTCTGGGTGGTTATTTGAGGCTTTGTCCTATAGATTATTGTAAGGGATGCCCATGTGGCTTTTGATATTGTAATTCTGAAGTTTGTAATTTCACATTTGTAGAGCCAAGAAGAAACCAATTTTCTATTCTTGCAAATTTCTATTTTTTCTCTCTATTTTTGTTGTGTACTTGTGGTATTAAGGGGTTTCCCCTTCATCAAGTGGTATCAGAGCGAGAAGTTCCTAAGTGTGTAGATAGATCACCAACTATGAGGCAGTTTGCACTAGGACCATGGTTAGGGTTTTAGCAATAAGTGCAAAAATCCCTCCACGAAGGGAGCATGGTGGAAGAGTCAGAGGTGTGCCACCTGAGGTCAGAGCCCTCCAGAGACAAGTGTGAGCATTGCAAGAAGAGATTTGTAGAGGCATGAATCTTGCCATAAGAGAGGAAAGTGAGGACGAAGCCAAAGTAGAAGGAGATTTTGATCAAGATGGCAAAGCCGAAACTCTGAACCAAGAGGAGGAAAGGCTTTTTTGGTCCATTTCTAAGATCAGGAAAAGACCTAAGCTTGAGGTTCCCACATTTTCAGGAAATCTTAACCCAAAAGAGTTGATTGACTGGATCAATGAAATAGAAGAATATTTTGAATATGAAGATATTGAGGATCTTGATATGGTAAAATTTGCGAAGGCCCAAATGAAGGGTCATGCGAAGATCTGGTGGCAAAAGATTCAGTTAGAGAGAAATAGAAGAGGAAAGGAGAAAATCACAAGATGGGATTGGATGGTGGATAAATTGAAGTGAAAGTTCATTCCTATTGATTATGAGCTTGATCTACTGAAGAAAATGCAAGGTTTGAAGCAAGTAGGGAAATCTAGCCAGGAGTATACAGAGGAGTTCTATCGAATCCTCATTAGAATAGGCCATGCAAAAGCTGACAAGGAGAAATTTTCCCGTTACCTTAATGGATTGAGGCCGAGCATTCAGGAAGAGTTGAACTTGATTTGAATTAATAGTATTGAAGAGGCCTACCATTTTTCCCTAAAGGTAGAGGAAAATTTGAACAATAAGTTTGAAAGCAGGCAAAGCGAAAGAGGTCATGGTGGAAGATCTAGTGGACGATCTTATGGAGGTTGAAATGAAGATCAGAAAAAGAAGGATGAGGCTAGTAGTAGTCAAGGTCAGAGGGGAAATAATTTCAATCAAAATAATAGAGATCAAAGAGGAAGAGGACAAGGACAAGGATCAGGAAGAGGAGGCTTCCGTGGAACATGTTTTCATTGTGGAGAAGAAGGTCATAGGGCATATGAATGTCCTCAATGCCAAGGAAGGGCAAATAGGAGAAATGATGGCTAGGCTATAGTCACACATGTGGATGAAGATGAAAAATCATCTCATTCTGAAGATGCTGAAGGAGGAGAAGTCCTAGTTAACAGGAAAGTCCTACTAAGTGGTGAAAATGAACCTAAGCAAAGGAGGAGCTTGTTTCGCACTAGGTGGAAGTGTGAGAATAAGTGTTATGATGTGATTATTGATAGCGAAAGTACTGACAATCTGGTGTTAGAAGAGATAGTCACAAAGTTGAAGCTCAAGAGGTAGAAACACCCATATCCATACTGGATCACCTGGGTGCCGGATGACCACAAGGTCATGGTTAATAAACAGTGCCTAGTAAAGTTCAATATTGGAAGGTACTATGTGATATCATACCTATGGATGCTTGTCATATGTTGCTAGGAAGGCCGTGGTAGTTTGATAGGCATGCTATACATGATGGTTGTGTAAACACATATTCCCTAACAAAGGATGGAGTGCGACATAAGCTAAAACCATTGAACAATACAGAAGAAAAGGTATGTAGTAATGCAAGAATAACTTTTGTTGATGGAAGAAAATTCCTAGAGGATATGAAGCATGAGCATATGTGTTTTTCTTTAATTCCAAAAGCTAGTAAGGAGGAATTAGAAGATGTGCCTATAGAAGTTACAGATCTATTGAATGAGTTTTAGGATATTGTATCCGATAATGTGCCTAATGGATTACCACCAGTAAGGAAGATCAATCATTAGATGGAATTGATCCCAGGAGCCAGTTTGCCAAATAAGGCAACACACAGAATGACACCAATAGAAAGTGAAGAATTGAATAGACAAGTGCAGGAGTTGTTGCAGAAGGGTTTGATTCATGAGAGCTTGAGTCCATGTGTTGTACCAGCAGTATTAGCACCAAAGAAGAATGAAGAATGGAGGATGTGCATATATTCTAGGTCTATC
Source organism: Thuja plicata (assembly GCA_018584345.1). Classification (NCBI taxonomy): domain Eukaryota; kingdom Viridiplantae; phylum Streptophyta; class Pinopsida; order Cupressales; family Cupressaceae; genus Thuja; species Thuja plicata. The sequence goes on along the minus strand of MU227982.1, from coordinate 7,222,761 downwards.
AACAAGATCACAATCAAGTACAAATTTCCATTACTACGGATGGATGATATTATGGACTGTTTGAGTGGAGCTGTGTACTTCTCAAAGATAGATCTAAAGAGTGGATATCACCAGATTTGGATTAGAGAAGGAGATGATTGGAAGACTTCCTTTAAAACAAAGGAGGGAATTTTTGAGTGGTTGGTCATGCCCTTTGGGCTAACCAATGCACTAAGCACTTTCATGCGGCTCATGAATGAGGTCTTGAAAGAATTTCTGGGTAAGTTTTTCATTGTTTACCTAGATGATATTCTGATCTTTAGTAAGACATTGGAGGAGCATCTAATGCATATTCGTAAGGTTTTGGAGAAGTTGAGGGAAGAAAAATTGTTGATTAATTTGAAGAAGTGTAGTTTTGTGAAGGAGTTAGTGTATCTAGGATTCGTAGTTTCAGTAGAAGGACTAAAAATGGAACTAGAGAAAGTGAAGGCTATCCTAGAATGGCCTACTCCAAGGAGTGCTACTGAGGTAAGGTCATTTCATGGTTTGGCTAGCTTTTACATAAAGTTTATCAGAAATTTTAGCAGTATTTGTGGTCCCTTGACTAAAACAATGAGAGGGGATAGGAAAGGGTTTAAGTGGACTAAAGGGGCTGAGAAGAGTTTTGAACTGTTAAAACAAAAAGTTACGGAACAACATGTTTTAGCACTTCCTAATTTTAGTAAGGTGTTTCAAGTAGACTGCGATGCTAGTGGTATTGGAATAGGAGCTGTTTTGAGCCAAGAAGGTAAACCTGTTGCATATTTTAGTGAGAAGTTAAATGATGCCAAGAGAAAATATTTTGTTTATGATCAGGAATTTTATGCTATAATTCAGGCATTGAAGAAGTGGAGACACTATCTACTTCCTAAGGAGTTTTTTTTGTATACTGATCATCAAGCTTTGCAATATTTGAATAGTCAAGGAAAGCTGAATAAAAGACATTTGAAATGGGTTGAATTTTTTTAGAGTTACACATTTGTCTTGAAACACAGGAGTGGAAAGTCTAACAGAGTTGCAGATGCTCTTAGTAGAAGGCAACTTTTTCTAATAGAGATGCAGATCAAGGTGGTTGGGTTCAAGGAACTTGAGAATTTGTATCCAGAGGATCCTGATTTTGGTGAAGCTTGGAAAGCTTGTACATAACCTGTTACTCTAGATAGAATGAAATGGTTGGATTTCATCATTCAGGATGGAATGTTATTTAGAGGGAGCCAGTTGTGCATTCCACAAAGTTCTATGAGGGAGAATCTCATCAAGGAGAAGCATAGTGGAGGATTGGCTGGACATTTTGGCTGAGATAAAACCCTTGCTTTGGTTAGAGAGAATTATCATTGGCCACAGTTGCAGCAAGATGTCAAGAAGTTTGTACAAAGTTGTAGAGTATGTCAAATGGAAAAAGGAGCAAAATAGAATACAGGATTGTATCAGCCATTACCTGTACCAAAGAAGCCTTGGGAGGATATCAGTATGGACTTTGTTCTTGGTTTACCAAGGACTCAGCGGGGACATGATTTAATTTTTGTGGTGGTCGATAGGTTTTCAAAGATGACACATTTCATTCCCTGTAAGAAGAATAATGATGCTATTCATGTGGATAAATTATTTTTCAAAGAAGTGGTGAGACTACATGGTCTACCAAAGAGTATAGTTTCAGATTGAGACACTAAATTTGTTGGATATTTCTGGCGCACATTGTGGAAAAATTTGAAGGAAAACTTCAAGTTAAGCTCATCACATCATCCACAGATGGATGGATAGACAAAGGTGGTGAATAGGAGTTTGGGAAATTTGCTGAGATGTTTGGTTGGAGCTAAGCCAATGGGCTAGGATTTGATTCTACCATAGGAAGAATTTGCATATAATAATTCTGTCAACAGGAGCACTGGTAAATCACCATTCCAGATTGTATTTGGAAGTAGTCCCAAAAATGCTTCAGAGTTGAGGAAGATAGACAAAGGAGAGATAAGTAGTGCTGAAGCTGAGGATTTTGTAGAACATTTGAAGAACATCCATGAGGAGGTGAGGGAGTGCATTACCAAGATTAATGCATAGTATAAAGCTAAGACAGATGAGAGAAGGAGGCATAAAGAATTTTAGGTTGGGGATGAAGTCATGGTTCATTTGTGGAAAGAGTGATTTCCAGTTGGTACATATAACAAGTTGAAAATAAAGATGTTTGGGCCATGTAAGATACTGAAGAAGCATGATTCAGGAAATGCTTATGAGGTAGAATTTCCTACTGAGTTGAATATTTCACCAGTGTTTAACATTGTAGATTTGACAGAGTACCATGAAGGGGGTGTTGAAGGAAAGGTCATAGAAGCACACTGGAGTATTCCAGCTACTACTTCAGCTACCAAGGAGATTGAAGATATACTAGATAGTCATGTTGGCAGAAGAAAAAGGAACATGACATATGAATAATATCTAGTAAAATGGAGAGGATGACCTGTAGAAGATTCATCATGGTTGACAAAGGAGGAGGTTGACCATCTTGGTTTTCCTCTGCACACCTAAGACGTGACAGGGTCACTTCTCAAATTACCCTGGGTGTTTGATGCAAGAGCATCATGGGTGTAAGGGCATTTTTGCATCACCCAAAAATATGTGTTTTCTATTCAATAAGGGCTATTTTTTACAAAGCTGCTATTTTTGGAAACTTGCTATTTTTAGTAAGTTGGCCATTTGAACTCGGAATGTTCTGATTTTTTAGGTGAAGGTTCATCTTAGTCATATAAGCATGCTAGTTGAATTTCATTGCCAGATCATCTGTATTGGTGAAGTTATTAAGGATTTATTATTGATATTTTAGGTTGCAAAACCTTTGAGCTCAATTCAGAACCTTAGAGGCTCTGGATTGAGGTCGAACCCCTGGCTGACTAGCGCTTCGCATGTGAGGCACTGTAGATCACGATCTTCCCTTTTTGAAAAGTGGTATAATAGCCAATCAGAGCTACGGTTCAAAAGTTATGGCTTCCAGAAGTTGGGCTACCTAATCTCATATTTTGTAAATATTTAAAGCTGACCCTTTTGTAATAAAAGTGAAAAATAATTAAATGCTAAGGGTAGTTGGCCTTAATGGCTAGATTCTTGGAACCTTCTCAGGCGGTGGAAAATTGCCTATTTAAGAAAGGCCCGTAGTGTTTTCTAGGGCAGTTCTGGGTGGTTATTTGAGGCTTTGTCCTAAATATTATTGTAAGGGATGCCCATGTGGCTTTTGATATTGTAATTCTGAAGTTTGTAATTCCACATTTGTGGAGCCAATAAGAAACCAATTTTCTGTTCTTGCAAATTTCTGTTGTTTTTCTCTGCTTCTTTTGTGTACTTGTGGTATTAAGGGGAGTCCCCTTCATCAGACCTAGAAGTTCATGAGACCCTTACTAGACCAGGAAGAGAGAGAAGAGTGAGAAAATAAGTGTCAGTAAAACTTTGATTCACAAAAGAAAGGATTGAGGAAGAAACAAAGAAATATGCAAAATTAGAGAAGGAGAAGGAAAAGGCAGTTGAATAGGACAAAGGAAAAGGTAAATTTTTTGATGAAACTATTAATGTATAGATAGTTGAGCCTCTTATTTTTATTACTTTTGCACAATCCTTGAGAGGTAGATAGACTAGAAGTGCTACAACTACAATCAAGAAGGAACCAATTTCACTTAAGAAATCTACCCATGCAACAAAAGGAAAATTGGTGAAAAAAAATAACAGTTCTACCCCTGTTGGTAAGAGAGTGAAGAGAAAGAATAAAAGAACTAATAGAAGTGTTGATGAAGACAAATATATTTTTACAGATTTTGATGATGCAGTGAAAAATGTGAGATCGGAAGGTGCTATGACAACAATAATTGTTGAGGATGAGCTTGAAGAGAAGAAACAAAGGACTAATATTGGTAAGCCTCATTTCTCTATTTATGATGTTATTAAGAACATGAATGTTTATGGAGAATTGATTCAAGTAAAAATATATTATAATATGTATGATGAAGATGAGAAGAATAATATTCAAGATGGAATGATTAAATATCTGAACAAGTACACTAGAGCCTTGATAGAGATAAAAGGTGAGATACCTGATGAATTGTATAATAAAATTGATTGAAGAAGAATGAATACTTCAGAAATGGACACAGAGATAAGGGAAAATGTATTACTTTAGATATGTCTTGTATTTTCTATTGAAGAAATTCATGGGATACTTGATTTAGAAAAGAAAGAATTCCAGAGAAAAACAAGAACAAATATGTTGAAGATAGGAAGGATTGATGAGGTATATGAGGAGACATAAATCATCTTGACTAAAGTTCTCATTGAAAACAAAATCACTATAATTTAGAGGAAGGATGATACAAAGATTAATGTTGAGGATAATTATTCGTTAGTTGATTCATCTACCCAAAGAGAAGAAGATGAACCTGATTCATATATTGGAGTTCCTATTACTCTTACTGTGGAGGCTTTGATATAGGATATAGATTTGAATGCAACATAGATAAAGGATATTGATGTGATTAACATTGAGCATAAAATAAATGATGTAATCATTGATACTAATATTATTTAGAAGGATAAGGAAGTAAAGGTGGAGAAGGTAAGTGATGGAGTTAAAATTGATGAGCTTCTAGATACACAAGATCCTATTACACATATTGTTATTGCCAAGATTGAAGAAGAGGAAAGAGACACTTCATTGGTTACAAATGAATACCTTGATGATGAAAAGAAGATGAAGCTGATATAGAGTCCTATTGAGTATAATTTGTTGAGCCCTAAAGAGCTTATTAGTGTTCCTACTTTAGCACAGTCAAGGGTAAGGAAAAAAATTCTAAATTCACATAAAAAGGATAGTGAAATACTCTCATTAACTTCAAAATTTCTAAGCAAAATAATGGCTACACATGAAGTGAACTAGAATGAATCTACATATATTCAAGAAGAAATTTTTTTTAAGGGAGTTGATACACACTTTGAATCACTAGAATAATCTACATTAATTAAAACTCAAAGTGAGTATAAGGATAGAAGACTTGGTAAGATTAAGGCTGAGGTAATCACTGATAAAAAATAATTGAATATAGATATTTAGAATATAGAGAATGAATTGGCAGAGGGAAGATAAATATATTGTTGATTAACTGATGAATATCTCATGGAGATGATGAAGACTAAGTGATACCGAGAATCATGATTGTAGAAATGGTTAGATCAGTTGTTGTTTTGTCATTGATGTCAAGAAACTGATTGATTGATTTTTATTATGTTACCATATCTTAAGAGGATAAGTTAAATGGGTGACATATACATATCAAACAATGATAAAGTAATGATTATATAGTTATTTTCTACTATATATTTTATGTTATCAAATCGGTACATTTGATTGATCAAGTCAAGAACTGCAAAGAATTAAGTTATGAATGAAAGAGTTACTTTACCAAGCTAGACTGAGTCATTCAATAGAATGTTATGTGAGTCAGTCATAGTTACTGAGAACTGAGCACTGAAGGTGAGTTAGACACCGAGCAGTGAATGAAGTCAGTTACCGAGTTGCAAAGCAAGTTTTATCGAGTACAATATATTGATAATAAATGATGATAAGATCAAATTTAATGTGAAGCGATGATGAGATAGATGAGGAAATGAATTAAATGATGTTTGTTACAAGATCTAAAAATGGGAAAATTCAATGAGAAGATATAAGGCAAAAATCAAGCGATTAAATAGAATTATGAGAGTTCCAAGAAAAGTAAAAGTTCTGAGATAAAAGTGAGATGGTTTATTGAGTTGAGAAATATGAAGAAGATGATCGAACAACTGAGCAAAAATGAAGGAAAATAAAATGAAGGAGATCAAGAGCCTAAAATATGTCTATGTAAAGAATGAGAAACACACAAAGAACAAGATGCTAAGGAATTAAACAGAGAAGAAGAATAATCTTAAGAACATCATTTACTGAGTAGAACAAAGAAACATAGATTAAAGAATCTACAATCTGAGAAAGAGATCAATGGATTATGTGATGTCAATATTCAATTGAGCATAAAGGATTTGACACAAGAAAGGTAGTTTCTATATTTACAGATTAAATTTTACTGTTGCTTATTAATATTTGTAACAAATAAATCTCTCAACCAAGTGGATTTCATAGTCCTCTTTGTAAAACCTAGACTTAGCTGACATTCCAAAAGAGTGTTTAAAGACCTCTAATAAGGCCACTCCTAACAAGGTGAAGATATTAATAGATCTAAGGTAAATCCCCTAACAGGGTCATATTTAGAAAATGTGTTTGTAATCTTTAACATAATAAGTTCTTAACCGAGCGTACTTCAGAAGGGTACATTTTTATTATGAGTCACAATTCCCACAGAGGTTTTTCCCAAATTGGGTTTCCTCATTAAATATAGTGTTTACATAGTTAAATATGATGTCATTTGAGTTAATCTGATGTTGCTAGGTTTTAATGATTGATTTACATATATGAGATGTATTGATGCTTATGTTATAGAGTTATTTGGTGAATTGGTTATTTATTGTATTTAGTATTACCGAGTGAATCAGTGAGTTCAGTTTTAAGTGTTTAAGTTTTGATTTGTCTGAATCACCCCCCCTCTCAGTGGGACCAACAATCGGTATCAAAGCATAGTTACTCTAAAGTGATAAGTTTGAAAGGACTTGATTCAAGATATAAAGATGTATAAGAGGGAAGCACCAAAGCTAAATAGGGATCATTTCTCTACATGGAAAAGTAGAATGAGGTTGCATGTGTCTGGAGTAGGAGAATATGGAATTCACTTTCTTGATAATGAATATGTAGCACTGAATACTGCACCTATGAATATCAGTGAGAAAAGACAGAAACAAGAACACACACAAGTCATGATTGAGATTTCTTCTATAGTTACCGACCAAGAATATGATGATCTTGATGGTTGCACTACTTTGAAAAAAATGTGGGATAAGCTTATTTTGACCTATGGTGGAGATCAGCATGTTCAGAAGGCTAAAGAAGAAATCTTGAGAGGAAAATTTGACCCTATGAGGATGAAGGAAGGAGAGAGCATAATACAATGTAGTACCAGACTTAACAAGACTGTTAATTCTATTAGAGGAGCTGGTGGGATCATAACAGAGGATGATGTTACAAGAAAAATGTTGAGAACCCTACTACTGAGTTGTGCTATTCATGTATCTACTATACAAGAGATAATATCTATACCCGAGATGAATGTTTCATTGGATTCTACTATTGGTAAGTTAACTGCAGTTTTTCTACTACTTCTAAGATTGAATCTTTATTTAAGTCTACTTTAAAGATTGGAAAAGCTAGGGAAGCTTCTGCTAGAGATGGATATTTGAGAAGTGCTAGTGAGAATTTCTATAGTTGTACTAAAGGTATTGAAGATTTATTTACTGAATGTGATGAAAATAAAATAGAATTTGAAGCTTTTTTGGCTAGAAGGCTATGAAGAGGTAGAGGCAAATACCGAGGTAAGTTTTGATGACAATTATTCAATTGTGTATTTTCATTGATGTTTATACAAATATAATGATGTCTACACAAATGTCTAATATTATCCTAGCACAGTCAGTGTTTTCCAAGCTCTCTCAGTCATTGAAGAAGACCAAAGTGATTTTTAGTTCTAGCCAAGTTCACTCGAGCATTACAGCATTGGTCAGGCATTAAAGGATTTTAGTATTAATTGAGTTATGCTTTTAGTAACAGCTGACTAGCAATAGTTTATATTTTATGGTTAATTGGTTATATGCAGCCGACAGAATTAAGTTTTATTATTTATTGGAAAGGTTATTCAGACTGAATTGACATGGCTTATCATATATATATATATATATATATATATATATATATATATATATATACATATATATATAAGGTCAAGTTTGGATTGAATGAGTGTGAGATGTGTGTGTTTATGACATGAAGTGTGGAGGCAAAATCAGATGGGATTCTGATTGAGAACAGAACATACAAAGCTATAAAAAAATATTTGATTAGTGAGGATCAAGTCTTATAAGCCAGAGAAGATATTTGAATGAGCAAAGATAGTTTCTTTAACAAATGGGTCAATCCATTGTTACTCTCTAACAATTATAACAGTGATCCAGAATCTCTTCAGAAAGTAGACTTAACAGTCTTTTGTAAATCCTCTCACAAGGTGACATTCTACATTGAAGTGTTTCAAAACCTCTAACAAGGCCACTCCTTATAGGGTGATTAAATCATCTAACAGGGTCATACCTAACAGTTTGTTTTTGTAGCCTTTAACAGGGTTGGCTCCTAACAAGGATCACTTCAGAAGAGTGAAAAATAGTAACTAGTTGCAATTGTTGGTTTTTCCAATATTGGGTTTCCACGTTAAATCTTGGTGTTATCTGTGTAAATTTTATTTGCTTTATGGTTTATGTTTTTGTAATTAATCACTAAAGGATAATCACAGTTAATATCTTAGGATTTTCTATGTTAACCAAGTGATAGTAGAATATCTGTGTTAACCGAGCAACAGTGAAAAGTTTGTTTAAGACATCTAAGGGACTTGGATTTGTTTTTGTGGTAACTGATTCACCCCTCCCCTCTCAGTTACTCAACTCATTTCCAAAAATTTGTATCAGAGATGTTGGTGCTTTCAAGGAAGGTTTCAAGGCCTAAGCTAAAGATCCAAGATGTCTTATAGAAGGGAGACCCCTAAGCTTAACAAAGACAACTTCACTGCATGGCAATATTTGATGAGGCTACATCTATCTACTATTAGAGACACTGGTTTTCAATTCCTAGATCACAATTATGTGGAACCGTTAGATGATGGACATGAATAATTATAACATAATGATGATTGATATAGCTTCTTCACTCAACTATGTTGAATTTGATGAATTTAAGGACTGCCCTACTACCTATGATATGTGGAAGAAACTACATGGTATAAATGGAGGAGATGACAATGTAAAGAGAGCCAAAGAAGAAAGTCTCAAAGGTCAGTTTGATCAAATAAAAATGAAAGAAGGACAAAACATTACAAAATACAATGAAAGAATAAAGAAAAGTGTCAGTGCTATCAAAGCTGCAGGTGGAAACATTGAAGACAAAATAGTGGTTATTAAGGTATTCAGAACTTTTATTCCTATCTATTGATGAACTATAACTAATTAAATGTTTGAAGATGTTAAGTTGATGATCACCGAGACATGGAAAGTTAATGTAAGACATTATATTAGTTAATGTATTGTATTGTCATTGATGTCAACTTGATATAATCTGTATGGTCATGTACATACTGTAAAAAGACTTCAAAGAACTAATGAATCAAAGGCTATGGTATCAGTAATGCATAAAAGTTAATTATTCACAAAGTGACTGTATACACTGACAGAGTGCACATCAACGGACAGAGTAAACCAACGAGAGAAAAGTCATAGTGTTACCTGACGAGAAAAAGAATAGCATTACTGATGAGCAAAGTCATAGTGTTACCCAACAAGAAAAAGTATAGTACAACTTGATGGATAAAATTATAGTGTCTCCCAATGGATAGCAAGACGAATGAAGATCCCAAAGACAACTAAATTCTCATAGACAAAATGGTCAATTGTCACCGATGATCAATTGAAGTATTGATCGATAGAATAAAGAGCTTAGAAATGACAAAAGGACTAGCTGTCAAGAGCTAAATATATACTTAACTAGTACTTATCTTTGTTTTAATAGACAAGATAAAGCCATAGATAAGTAAAGGATTTAAAGCTTCTTTGTTGAGTTGGAAAGAAGATCTCAACGAGATTAAACAAGATTTTTTCTTTAAATCTAATTGGCGATAATTGTGGATCACGCCAAGATCAAGAAAACCAAGAAATGGTGAAATCATGTCTATATAAGAGACAAGCTAATTCAATATGAATTAGGGGAGTGACAAGAGAATAAATGATGAAGAGATTCTGAAGGAGAAGAAAGTCTTCATTCAGACCTGATCAATCAAGCTTAGGAAAGAGATAAATTTTGTAGACACCAACAAACAGTAATACAACATCATAGAGAAGAATAGTGTGGAGAAAAGGTATTGAATTGATAACATTGATCAGGAAGGTAATGCACTTACAATAGATTTGAAAATCTGCAATTCTAGTTGTATATGTGAATAGATGAATTTATTGTTTCAATTTAACCATTGAAGCATCAAGTCTCTTAACCGACCAGGACTTAAAAGTATTTTCTAATTGAGATACATCCCAAGGAGTATCAAAAAGTTTGATCATACAAAGTAGCATTGGATATGCCCGATACCTATTGACAGGCCAAGTGAGTGGTTGATCAATGATGGTAGCATTAGATGCTAGATACTAAGTGATAAACTATTCATTTAAATCCTCTAACAAGGTCACACCTAATAGTGTGTTTGTAACCTCTAACAGGGTTGGCTCTTCACCAAGCTCACTTTAGAAGAGTGAAAATTTGGGTTACCGGTTCCATTGATTTTTCCCTTAACAGGGTTTCCACGTTAAAAATTCATGTGTTAATGTGTTTATGATTCATTACTTTATTGTTTTGCATTTCACATAAGTAAATCTAGATTGATCGGTATACACTAGTTATTTATTGTATTTCGGTAAATTAAAAAACTTCTTATCAGTAAACATATAGTAAAAGATTTTACAAAGCATTCCGACAAGTAGTAATTTGATATAAGTATTTGGAGGCATTCATCTTACAGGACTAAAAGATAACTAGAGGTATGTGAGGCCTCACCCCGACCCATCATAGCTCAGTTGATACACTTATTTTGACACATTGATACACTTTTTGATTATCCTGACAGAGACTCGAGATATTATGTTTATGATGATGATTATATTGTATGGATTTCATTTTGATATGGATTATACCTAGAACATGTGGTTGATTTTGATTATGCATGTTTAGAGAGGTGAATTGATGAGAAGATCAGATCATGATTAGACTTGATTATTTCATGGATGTTATGTCATGATGATTATGGAATTATTATGTTTTAAACATTTCTGTATGAAAATTGTAATTAGGAATTTAATT
>MU227982.1:7180379-7204280 GCA_018584345.1 Thuja plicata | reverse complement strand
TTGGAAAACTCATGTATGTTGTACATACTAGACCAGATATTGCACATGCAGTAGGAATAGTTGCAAGATTTTCTGCTAATCCCAGGGAATCACATATGACTGCTGTGAAAAGAATCCTAAGATATCTAAGAATACCAAGGAATATGTCTTATGGTATAGAAGAGAAGGCAAATTTGACCTTAAGGTCTTTACCGACACTGATTAGGCTGGAAACATTGATGAATGAAAGAGAACAGTTGGTGGAGCATTCTTTATGGGTGACAGACTTGTCACATGGATCAACAAGAAGAAAGGATGCATCTCTCAGTCTACTACAGAAGTAGAGTATGTTGTTGCTGCTGCAAACTGCTCAACTATTACATGGATCAAACAATTACTAGAAGGTATGCATATGAAAATTCTTGAACCAATAATTATCTATTGTGACAATAGCAGTGCAATTAGCATTTCCAAGAATCTAGTCATGCATGCTAAGACAAAGCATTTTTCTATCAAGTATCATTATTTGAGAGAACAAGTTTAAGAAAAGGAGGCGATACTTGAATATGTGCAATCAAAGGAACAATTAGCTAATATCTTCACCAAGCCACTTCCCAAGAATACATTTGAGTACTTGAGAAAGATACTAGGGGTCAGACCCTTGTCTACTGGTAAGTAAGATGACTAGAAGGCTACATCAGCCTACATATTATCAAAATATCATTCATGTTGATGCAAGCAAAGAGATGGACTTCAAAGATACATCTATACACAGCAAGGTTATTATCTACACCAAGCACAAGAGTTGTTATATTGCTAATGAATTAGGAAATTCAAGGAATATATTAAATGGATAGAAAGGATTGTTTGGAGTTACTATCAAATATTTGTTTGGCATTGTTGTCAAAGGGAGATATTATATCCATTATCACATTATCCAAAGGGAGAGATGTAACTAGAAAGGGAGAGTACATACAAAGGGAGAGGATTGCTGACAAGAGAGAAAAGAGACATCAAAAGAAAAGAACAGAGAGAGTTTGACACAAGAAGAGAACAAATCACATCAGAAGAAGAAAGATTCTACATCTATCTAGTGAAGGGATTGAAAATAGAAAGAGAGCTACAAGAATCAAATTTAAGCTATGTGAGCTTACCAAGGACCCAATATTTGTATCGGTTATAGTACATAAGATTGGTAGTTTGACGAACTTCAACTGTTATATTTGAAATTTTATTAGTGATAATATAGTATGATAATGTAGTGTGTTGCCATCAATGCCAAAGGGAGAGATTGATGAACTATAATTGATTGAATTTTTGAAGATGTTAAGTTGATGATCACCGAGACACAGAAAGTTAATGCAAGACATTAAATCAGTTAATGTATTGTATTGTCATTGATATCAACTTGATATAATTTGTACGGTCATGTACATACTGCTAAAAGACTTTAAAGAACCAATTAATCAAAGGATATGCTATTATCAATGCATAAAAGTTAAGTGTTCGCAAAGTGACTGTACACACCGACAGATAGAGTAAACCAACAAGAGAAAAGTCACAGTGTTACCCGATGAGAAAAAGCATAGCATTACCGATGAGAAAAGCCATAGTGTTACCTGACGAGAAAAAGCACAATGTAACCTGACGGACAAAATTACAGTGTTTCCTGACGGATAGAAAGATAGATGAAGATACCGAAGACAATTGAAGTGTCATAGACAAAAAAATTAGTTGTCAACTAAAGTATTGACTAACATAACAAAGAGTTCAGAAATGAAAAAAGGCCTAGCTGTCAAGAGATAAATATAGACTTAACTAGTACTTATATTTGTTTTAATCAACAAGATAAAGTCATAGATAAGTAAAGGATTTAAAGCTTCTTTGTCCAGTTGGAAAGAATATCTCTACGAGATTAAACAGGAGTTTTGCTTTAAATCTAATTGGTGAGAATTGTAGATCACACCAAGATCAAGAAAACCAAGAAATGGTGAAATCTTTTCTATATAAGAGACAAGATAATTCAATATGAATTAGGGGAGTGACAACAAAATAGATGCTGAAGAGATTCTGAAGGAGAAGAAAGTATTAATTCAGACCTAATTAATCAAGCTCTGGATAGAGCTAAATTGTGCAGACACCAATGAACAGTAATACAACATCACAGAGTAGAACAGTGTGGAGCAAAGGTATTGAATTGATAACATTGATCATAAAGGTAATGCACTTACAATAGATCTGAAAATTTGCAATTCTAGTTGTATATGTGAACAGATCAATTTACTGTTTCAATTTAACCATTGAAGCATCAAGTCTCTTAACTGAGAAGGAATTAAAACTATTTTCTAATTGAGATACATCCCAAGGAGTATCAAAAATTTTGATCATACAAAGTAGCATTGGATATGACCGATACCTATTGATAGGCCAAGTAAGTGGTTGATCAAGGATGGTAGCATTAGATGCTAGATACTAAGTGACAAACTATTCATTTAAATCCTCTAATAAGGTCACACCTAACAGTGTGTTTGTAACCTTTAATAGGGTTGGATCTTCACCGAGCTCACTTCAGAAGAGTGAAAATTTGGGTTACCGGTCCTAGTGGTTTTTCCCTTAACAAGGTTTCCACGTTAAAAAACCATGTATTAATGTGTTTGTGAGTCATTACTTTATTGTTTTGCATTTCACATAAGTAAATTTGGATTGATCGGTATACACTACTTATTTACTATATTTCGGTAAATTAACAGACTGCTTATCGGTAAACAAATAGTAGAAGTTTTTACGAAGAATTCCGACAAGTAGTAATTTGATATAAGTATTTGGAGACATTCATCTTATAGGACTAAAATATAACTAGAGGTATAATTTTGTGGTAATAAGTTTTAAGGGTTGATTATTGGAATATTTTTAGGCCACTGATTCACCCCCCTCCTCTCATTTATTACTAACATCTATGCTATTAGAGTTTTAGCTATTGAAGAGATGAGGTGCAATAATGATATAACTCTAGATGCATTGGTTGGGAGGCTTACAGATTTTGAGTTGGTTAACTTTAACAATTACTCTCCTAATCCTAGAAATTTTGAGTCTGCATTCAAAGCTAAATTAAACCTTGGTAAGATGAAAGGAAAATAAATTGACAGTGAAAGTGATGATGAAGATCTAGAAATCATTGAAGAAGAACTGGCAAAGAGAGCTTCCAAATGAAAGTACAAAGGAAGGGTACCATTGATTTTCTTTTCATGTAATGAGGTTGGTCACATTGCTGCTAAGTGTCCGAACAAAGAAGAACAAGATGAGAAAAATTTCAACAAATACAAAGGCAAGAAAGATTTCAAGAGTTACAAAAGCTACAAGGACAAAGGTAAGAAATCTTGTTATATTGCTAAATATTATGATAGTGATGAAGATGAAGATGAATATGAAATGGTTTACATTGCTATTAAGGATGAGTCAGACAATGAAGATATTGTAAAGACCACACTTTACTCTCATATTAGCAAGAATGACACTTGGATAATTGATAGTGGTTGTTCTCATCACATGACTTGTATAAAACAAAATTTGAACATCTTGAGCACTATGATGGTGGGAGTGTCAATTTTGGGAATGATGAACCTTTCTATGAGAAAGATAAAGGTTGTATTACTTGAACTGAAGGAATCAAATGTGATAATTCTTATTGGGTTGAAGGACTAAGGTGTAATCTACTAAGTGTGGGAAAGTTGAATAAAATTTGTTTCAAGGTAGAATTCATGAATGGTAAGGCCAAAATCCTGGATGGTAAGGGAAACCTAGTTGGAACTGGCAGGAAAACAAAAGGTAATTTGTTTTATCTTGATCTCAATGAAAGTTCATATTTTATTACACAAGTAGAAGAAAGTTGGTTATGGCATAAAAGGTTATGTCATGTGAAATTTGATAACCTCGTCAACATAAGAAAGAACAAAAGAGTAAGAGGTATTCCTATTTTGAAGAAACCTGAATTAGAAATATGCAAACAATGTCAAATTGGGAAGATGGGAAAGACTAGTTTCAAGAGAAAGAATTACCATACAAAAGAAGTCTTGGAGTTAGTGCATACTGATTTGTGTGGACCAATCAGAACAACAAGTTATACTTGTGAGAAGTATTTTATACTATTTGTTGATGACCATTCTAGAATGATGACTGTTATGTTTCTCAAATAAAAATCAAAATATTTTCAGAAGTTTAAGTGGTACCTTGCCAGAGTTGAGAAAGAAATAGGAAAGAAACTTAAATTCTTAAGATCTGACAGAGGAGGTGAATTCATTTCTAATGATTTTAATGAATTATGTAATGAAAGAGGAATCAAGAGACAAGTATCTTCCCTAGGTACTCCACAACAAAATGGTATAGCAGAAAGAAGGAACATATCCATTATGGATTATGCAAGAACCTTGATGATTGAAAAGAATGTTGCTACCAAATACTGGAAGGAAGCCATTAGCACTACAATTCACACCTTGAATAGAGTTCAATTGAAGAAAGGTACTGAGCATACACCTTTTTAATTATGGTATGGCTATAAACCCAATGTTTGTTATTTAAAGTATTTGAAAGTAAATGTTACATCTTGAAGGAAGAAAGAAATGGAAAATTTTATGTAAAAGGTGATGAAGGTATATTCCTAGACTATACTACAAAATAAAAGCATATAATTGTTTGAACCTTGCTACTCATAAAGTCATAAAAATCATACATGTAAAGATTGATGAGTTTGTAGAGAGAAGTGAAGAATGGAGCAGTAAAGAGCCTGAGGACTACAAATGTTTTTTATATTATGAACCTAATACTATACCTAAGACACAGGAAATGGCGATTGGACAAAAATCTTGTCAAATATTGAATTCATCTGCACAAATATTGTTGCAACCTGTGCAACCCAGGCTGCTAACTAAAGAAATCAAGTCTCAAACTAAAGAAACTGAGTCATAGACAGAGGGAACCAAGTCACAGATAGAGACACCCAAGTCTCTGACAGAGGCACCCAAGTCTCAGATAGTGGAACCTGAGTACCAGTTGGAAGAGCAGAACAAAACTTTTGAACATGGTGAACCAAGAGGATCAAGTCCAGAATCAGAGAGGAAGGAACCTGTACTTGCAAAATATGTTAGAAGGCATCATGCACTTGAACAAATACTTGTAGATCAAATAGAAGGTGTATTGAAAAGGAACAAAATTAAAGGTACATGTTTACTTAGTGAAATTGAACCTAGATCTATTAAAGATGCATTGAATAATGAAAGCTGGATAGAAGCCATGAATGAATATATTGACCAGATAGAAAAGAACAAAACCTAAACTCTTGTACCTAGACCAAAAGACAAGAATGTGTTTGGTACTAAGTGGTTTTTCAGAAACAAGATGAATTAAAAAGGTGAAGTTTTCGGAAAAAAAGCAAGATTAGTATATAAAGGATATTCTCAAGAAGAGGGTATTGATAATGGAGAAACTTTTTCTCCTGTTGCAAGACTTGAAGGAGTCAAAACTCTTCTAGCATATCCTACACATAAAGGATCCAAGGTATATCAAATGGATGTAAAATATGCATTCTTGAATGAAGTTCTTGAAGAAGAAGTCTATATTAAGCAACCTGAAGGTTTTGTTGATCCTAAAAAAAGGAATATGGTTTACAAACTACACAAAGCCTTGTATGGATTGAAGCAAGCTCCAAGAGCCTAGTATGAAAGATTGCATGGTTACTTGATAAGTATTGGATTTTAGAGAACTAATGACAATAGTAGCTTGTACATCAAAGAAGGACCCCAGAACAAGATACTATTAGCAGATTTTTTTTTTATGATATACTATTTATTGGATATGATGATTTATGCAAAGCATTCTCCAAAGCTATGAGTAAGGAATTTGAGATGTCTATGTTTGGTGAAATCAAATTCTTTGTTGGTTTACAAGTTTATCAGATGAAGGATGGTATCTACATTACCCAATCTAAATACATCAAAGAGATATTAAAGAAATTTGGAATGGAAGATTCTAGACCAATTGGGACACCTATGCCTACTGGACATAAGTTGTCTAAGGATGATGATTCAAAGGAGGTAAATCAGACTACCTACAGATCCATGATTGGTAAATTCAATATGTTGTTCACACTAGACCTAATATTGCATTAGTAGTTGGTATTGTTGCAAGGTTTTAAGCTAATCCTAGAGAGAATCATTTGATGGCTATCAAAAGGATTTTGAGATATCTTAAGCGTACTAAAGAGTATGGATTATGGTATAAGAAAGGAGGAAACTTTTATTTGAAGACTTTACTGATGTTGATTGGGAAAGAAGTGTTGATGACAGAAAGAGCACAAGTGGTGGAGCATTATTAATTGATAAGAGATTAGTTTCTTGGACCAGTAAGAAACATAATTGCATTTCTCAGTCTACAGCAGAGATAGAGTATGTTGCTGCAATAGTGAATTGTTCAAATATCATATGGTTAAAATAACTATTGTCATGTATAAAGGAAGAAATCAAAGAACCAGTTATTATCTACTATGAAAACACTAGTGCAATTAAAATTTTAAAGAACCCTGTGATGCACACGAAGACCAAACATATTGAAATAAAGTATCATTTCTTGAGAGAATTGGTTTAGGACAAGGAAGTAAGGTTGGAATATGTGAATGCTAAAGAACAAATTGCAGACATATTCACAAAACCATTACCTAATGATGCATTCTTGTATCTTAGAGGAAAGCTAGGGGTGATTCCCCTAACTGAGGCTCACTAATGGATAGATTAGTGATACATCAACAGAGCTACAGAATAGATTTAACATGTTGATGTAGATATTCAGAGCTCATTGCATATGAATCAGTACAAACAGGTACATTAAAACTTTATTGGATGTGTATTGGATGGTGTCTTTGGCATTAGTTGTCAAAGAGGGAGAGATTATTGATTTCATGTCAAAGAAATTATTAAAGGAAATATTGTTGAGGGAGAGATTGATGATAGAGGGATAAATTTTATTAGAAACATAGATTAATGTAAGAGGGAGAAATCTGTATTTCAGTGATTGTGAAGATAGAGGAATTTTTCTGGATAAGAATTAGAATGAAGCTAAGGACATTAATAAAATTTGATTCTTGTGTCTATTTCTCTATAATTCTTTATGACATGTTGTGTTGCCATCAATGCCAAAGAGGGAGATTGTTGATGACAATTATTCAATTATGTATTTTCATTGATGTTTACACAAATATAGTGATGTCTACACAAATGTCTTATCCTATGCAAGCATAGTCAATGTTTTCCAAGCTCTCTCGGGCATTGAAAAAGACCAAAGTAATTTTCATTTCTAACCGAGTTCACTCAAGAATTACAGTATTGGTCAGGCATTGAAGGATTTCAGTATTAACCGAGTTAAGATTTTAGTGACAATCGACTAATAGCAGTTTATATTTTATGGTTAATTGTTATATGAAACCAAAAGACTTAAGTTTTATTATCTATTTGAAAGTTTATTTAGGCTGACTTGATAGGGCTTATCATATATATATAAGGTCAAGCTTGGATTGAATGAGTGTGAGATGTGTGTGTTTATGACATGAAGTGTGGAGGCAAAATCAGATGGGATTTTGATTAAGAACAGAACATACAGAGCTGCAATAGAATATCCAATTAGTGAGGATCAAGTCTTATAAGCCAGAGCAAAGATTTGAATCAGCAAAGACAGTTGCTTTGACAAATAGTTCAATCCATTGTTAGTCTCTAACAATTGTAGAAGTGATCCAAAATCTCTTCACAGAGTAGACTTAACAGTCTTTTGTAAATCCTCTCACAAGGTGGCATTTCTACATCGAAGTATTTGAAGACCTCTAACAAGGCCACTCCTCATAGGGTGATTAAATACTCTAATAGGGTCACACCTAATAGTGTGTTATTGTAACCTTTAATAGGGTTGGCTCCTAACAGGTCTCACTTCAGAAGAGTGAAAAAAAATAACTAGTTGCAATTGGTGGTTTTTCCCATATTGGGTTTCCATGTTAAATCTTGGTGTTATCTCTGTACATTTTATTTTCTTTATGGTTTATGTTTCTGGAATTATGTTTCTGGAATTAATCACTAAAGGATAATCACAGTTAATATCTTAAGAATATCTATGTTAACCGAGTGACAGTAGAATATCTGTGTTAACTGAGCAACAGTAAAAAGTGTGTTTAAGACATCTAAGGGACTTGGATTTTTTTTTGTGGTAACTGATTCACCCTTCCCCTCTCAATTACTCAACTCATTTCCAACAGAAAGTTACCCTTGCAATTTTTTAATTGTGATAAAGTTGGTCACTTTGCATCTAACTATCCAGAGAAAGATAAGGAGAAAAAGAAAGATAAAAGAGATAATGAAAAAAGAGAAAATAGATTCAGGAGATACAAATACTACAAAAACAAAAGTAATAAATCTTATCATATTTCTAATGAAGGACTAAGTGATGAGGATTATTTTGATAGTGATGATGGAAAAGAAGTTGTTTATGTTGCTATAAAAGATGATTTTGATGAAGAAGAACCTGTATTATAGATAGTATTTGTTCACATCACATGACTAGTGACACACTTAAGTTTATTTCCTTGGAAAATCATGATTGATTTTATGTTATATTTGGTAATGATGCTGCATATCCTATAAAAGGAAAATGATCTATAATTCTATTGAATAACACAAGATGTGATGATGTTTATTGGGTTGAAGGATTAAAGTATAATCTATTCAGTGTTGCACAACTAAACAATATAGGTCGCCGACTTGAATTTCAATATGGAAGGGTGAAAGTATTTGATGAGAAGGATAATATGATTGCTACTGGAGAACAATCTAAAGGTAATTTATTTTATCTTGATACTTCTATGAAGAGTTGCCTATTTGCTAAAGTTGAAGATGTTTGGGTATGGCACAAAAGGCTTTGTCATGTTAATTTTTTCAACTTAATCAAAGTGAGTAAGAAGAGTAGAGTAAGAGGACTACTGAGACTTGAAAAACTAGAGAATTCTATGTGCAGAGAATATCAAATGGTTAAGATGACTACATCTAGTTTTTCAAGCAAGACTTATGTTACACAAGGAATTTTGGATTTAGTTCATAATAATTTATGTGGACCCATGAGGACTCAAAGTTATTATGGAGATAGATATTTTATTTTATTTGTGGATGATTATTCTAGAATGATGTCTATAATGTTTTTAAAATAAAAATTTAACGCATTTCAAATGTTTAAGTGGTATAAGGCCCGAGCCAAAAAAGAAACTAGAAGACATTTGAAATATCTGAGATCTGATAGGGGAGATGAGTTTACTTCTGATGATTTTACATTGTTTTGTAATGAGAATGGAATTAAGAGACAATTGTTAGCACCAAGGACACCACGACAGAATGGGATTGTTGAGAGAAGAAACATATCTATTGTTGATTGTGCTAGGACACTGATGATTGAAAAAGGAGTTTCACAGAAATTTTGGAGGGAAGCTATGAGTATTGTTGTTTGTACATTAAATTGAGTATAAATGAAGAAAGGTACCAACAAGACATCTTATGAAATATGGTATGAACATAAACCTAATGTTAGTTACTTTAAAAATTATCAGAGAAAATGCTATATTCTGAAAGATTCTAGAGAAGGAAAGCTTGATTCAAAAGGAGAAGAAGGGATATTCTTAGGTTATTCTACAAGGATTAAAGCTTACAAATGTTTAAACAAGGTTACTAAGAAGATGGTGGAAAGTGAAAATGTAAGAATTGATGAATTTGTAGAAAGGAATGATGAGGATAGTAAGAAGAAACCTGAATATTATGAGAAGTTTGTATATGTACAACATGATGCCCCTGATACCTTATCGAGAGCACCTACCGAGGAGGAAGATGAACAAGGAGTTCCACAACTAAATGTTGATATTGAAGAACTAAGAACTACCAAGCCTATTTTGGAAAAGTATGTGAGAAGGCACCATTCCCAAAGCAAGCTTATTGTAAATAAGGATGCTGGTGTGGTGACTAGAAGCAAGGTAAGAGACAATACATGTTTGATATCTACAGTTGGGCCTAAGAAAGTTAAGAATGCACTAGATAATGAAGATTGGATGAAAACAATGAAGAAGAGTATGATCAAATTGAGAAGAAAAAGACATGGAAATTAGTACCCAGGCCTAAAGACAAAAATGTTATTGGTACTAAATGTATTTTCATAAAAAAATTTGAATGAGCATGGAGAAGTTATCAGAAATAAAGCTAGATTGGTTTGCAAAGGTTATGCACAAGAAGAAGGAATTGACTATGGAGATATTTTTGCACCTATTGCTAGACTGGAAGGAGTGAGAATACTTCTAGCATATGTTTCTTACAAAGGATTCAAGGTATATTAGATGGATGTTAAATTTTCATTTCTTAATGGGATACTTGAAGAATAAGTATACATTGAGAAACATGAAGGATTTATTGAGAACACAAAAAAGAACAAGGTATGTAAGTTACATAAAGCTTTTTATGGTTTTAAACAAGCACCCCAAGCATGGTATGAGAGATTGCACTCTTATCTAATCAAAATAGGATTTCAAAGAACAAGTGATAACAGTAATGTTTACTTGAAATGTGACAGTGATAATTAAGTTTTGATTGCTGAAATTTTTGTTTATGATATTATTTTTGGAGGCAATGAAACTTTATGTAAATGATTTGCTGATGAAATGAGAAAAGAGTTTGAGATTTCAATGATTCGATAGATTAAGTTCTTTCTAGGTCTATAGATACAACAAGTTACTGGAGGAATCTATATTACATAAGCCAAGTATATCAAAGAGATTCTTAAAAATTTTGGTATGGAAGATTCCAAACCTATTGGAACACCCATGGTTACTCGATGTAAATTGTATAAAGAGGATGAAACACAAGAGATGGATAATACTCTTTACCGATCCATGATTGGTAAATTGCAGTATCTTGTTCACAGTAGACCTGATATAGCACATGTTGTTGGAATTGTTGCAATATTTTATTCTAATCCAAAGGAAACACATATGTCTGTAGTAAAAATAATTTTGAGATACCTGAAAGGCACAAAAGAGTTTGGTTTATTATACAGAAAAAGAAGTACTTTTGATTTCCAAGTCTACACTGATGAAGATTGGGCTGGAAATGTTGATGACAGAAAAAGTACTAGTGGAGGCGCATTCTTTCTAGGTGAAAGATTGGTTACATGGTTGAGCAAGAAACAAAGTTGTATTTTACAGTCTACTGTCGAGGCTGAATATGTTGTTGCTGCTATAAATTGTGCAAACATAGTATGGATTAAGAAATTACTTGAAGGTATGGAAGAAGAGATCACAGATCCAATTACTATTTTTTTATAATACAAGTACTATTAATATATTGAAGAACCCGGTTATGCATTCAAAGACCAAGCACATTTCTATCAAGTATAACTACTTGAGAGAGAAAGTTCAAGAGAAGAATGTGAAATTGGAATATGTGAATTCAAAGGAGCAATTGGATGATATCTTTACAAAGCCACTACCTAAAGATGATTTTGATTATCTTAGAGGTAATTTAGGGGTTCTTCCCCTATCCAATGTTCACTAAAGAACATGATGCATAATGCATCAATTCTATATTTCATTAGAATATCTATTTCTGAATTGATTATAGTATGAAAAAATTTAGGTGATTTGTATGTAATGATTTATGAGTACATGTCAGGCATAATCCACTACTAGAACAAGTTTCCAGGAGTATAAATTTTTGGCATTATTGTCAAAGAGGGATAAGAATGAATTGATGACATTTATCTTAAGGGAGATATTGATATTGAGAAAATGAATTGCTAATATTTAATCATGAAGGAGATTCAGAATGTATGTTATAGAAATTGAAGATTTATCCAAGAGGGAGATTCATATTAGAAATATCAAAGTGGAAATAGAAATATCAACTCAAAGGCAGTACAATTATGTATTTGAGATCATCAATTGCTATAAAACTACTATAGTGGTATCCATCAATGCCAAAGGGGGAGATTGTTGATTAATTGATGAATATATGATGGAGATGATGAAGTCTAAGTGATACCAAGTATCATGATTGTAGAAATGGTTAGATCAGTTGTTGTTTTGTCATTGATGTCAAGAAATTGATTAATTGATTTTTATTATGTTACCATATCTTAAGAGGAGAAGTTAAATGGGTGACAAATACCATTTTGACAACGATGAAGTAATAATAATATAGTTGTTTTCTACTTAATATTTGATGTTATCAAATCGGTACATTTGATTAATCAAGTCAGGAACTGCGAAGAATTAAGTTATGATTGAAAGAGTTACTTTACTGAGCTAGACTGAGTCAGTCGGTAGAATATTATGTGATTTAGTCATAGTTACCGAGCACTAAGCACCAAAGATGAGTTAGACATCGAGCAATGAATGAAGTCAGTTACCAAGTTGCAAAGCAAGTTTTAATGAGTACAATATACTAATAATAAATGATAATAAGATCAAATTTAATGTGAAGTGATGATGAGCTAGATGAGGAAATGAATTAAATTAAGATTGTTACAAGATCTACGAATGGGAAAATTCAATGAGAATATCTAAGGCAAAGATCAAGCGGTTTAACAGAATTATGAGAGTTCCAAGAAAAGTACAAGTTTTGAGGTAAAAGTGAGATGGTTTACCAAGTTGAGAAATATGAAGAAGATGATTGAATGACTGAGTGCAAATAAAGGAAAATAAAATTACAAGAGATTAAGAGGCTAAAATATGTCTATATAAAGAATGAGAAATAAATAGAGACAAGAGGCTGGAAAATTAAACAGAGAAGAAGAGAAAGCTAAAGAACAACATTTACTAAGAAGAATAGAGAAATAGAGATTGAAAAATCTACTATTTGAGAAAGAGATCAACGGAGTATGTGATGCCAGTATTCAATTGAGCATAAAGGATCTGACACAAGAAAAGGTATTTTCTATATTTCTAGATCAAATTTTATTGTTGCTTATTAATATTTGTAAAAGTGAAATTCTTAACTGAGTGGATTTAACTATCCTATTTGTAAAACCTAGACTTAGGTGACATTCTGAAAGAGTGTTTAAAGACCTCTAACAAGGCCACTCCTAACAAGGTGAAGATCTTAACAGATCTAAGGTAAATCCCCTAACAGGGTCACATTTAGCAAATGTATTTGTAATCTTTAACATGATAAGTTCTTAACCGCGTGTACTTTAGAAGGGTACATGTTTATTATGGGTCACAATTCCCATAGAGGTTTTTCCCAAATTGGGTTTCCTCATTAAATATGGTGTTTACATGGTTAAATTTTATGTCAACTAAGTTAATATGATGTTTCTAAGTTTGAATGATTTATTTACATATATGAGATGCATTGTTTCTTATGTTATTGAGTTATTTGGTGAATTGGTTATTTACTGTATTCAGCATTGCTGAGTGAATCATTGAGTTCAGTTTTAAGTGTTTAAGTTTTGATTTGTCTAATTCCCCCCCCCCCCCTCTCAGTGGGACCAACATATACAAAGGATGCATACATTACACTTCTTTCATCTCTGATGTTGATAAAGTGATTAAGGAGTCTGAGGTTAAGTTAGCTGAATTGACAAAATCATTTGACACCTTGCATCAATTAGCTTCAGTTTATGATGTACAAGTGGAAACCATTCATGATGATATCAAGACACTTGTTAGAGAGAAAGAGAGAGTCAAAGGAATGATTTAAAAACTTAGGAGCCTCATTGTTCCTAAACTTGATGTTATGACTCGCAGCTTGAAGGAAGCAGAACTAACATATACGATGCGTGCGACTACAGATCTGATATCTACTGAGGAAGAATATTATACTCAATGTGGATAGATAGTGGTCATGAAAATATTGAATAAAATTTGGGATAATGATGATGCAGCATTGAAGAGTAATTTTATGATATTTTCAAATTGTTGTAAGTATGCTTGAACGCCTTATACATGTTTAGTATTTTGTTAGACAATTTTAGAGTACTTCCGATTATTTTCCACTGATGTCAAAGGGGGAGAGATAAGGTATAAAAATGACATATCTTAGGGGGAGATAAATTTTTGTTTGGGAAATAAGCATAATTTTTTTGGAGTTTTTGGATTTTGGCATTTTTAACACTTAGTCATTTTCCCACTAAGTGTTACCATCAATGCCAAAGGGGGAGATTGTTGGAAAGAGACACAAATGGAGTTATTGTATATTTTTATTGATGGAAAATACACATCTTTAAAATGATTGGCTAGCACTATTTTTTGATACCGAAGGTCAGATTGTAAAATTGGTTAAGTACAAACTTATTGGCACAATGATACAGTTTTGGTATTATGATCGGTACAGACCCATGTGATAGAATTTGGATGTATGATTGTAGGAGATGACTCATTGGATGCATATACAACTATGTCTATGATCAAAGAGTTTTATGTTAAGATTTTATGGAGATATGATTTTATGAGTATCAGGTTAACAGGTCTAAGATAGAGATAGAGATACTAGACTATTAGATTGAGCAGTGATCCTATTGGATCAATGGTATAATTGATTTGATCGATGGATGAATAAGAGATTATATGGTAAATAATGTACATGTTATAATTTCAGTTAGCATAGAGATTTGATAAGGTATTGGGATAACACACTTCACACCACTTATTTTGTTCTTATGGTGGACAGTGTTGAGAAACAAGTTGATATATGAGATTGAGTTTTTGAGACGGATTATATGGGTAGTGATAGCTATTGTGATGAAAAAGTTAAGGCATGTGATGAACTACTAAAGGAACATAATTCAAAATTTCTCCTATTAGTTGATCAGTTGTACACATCATTGGAACTCTATTAACATACTTGATGATGTTTGTTAGTTCATGACTGGGATAGTAAGTCCTATCTGATTTGTATCATATTGTTGAGGTAGTGAGCCTTGTTAGTGGTTTTTATAATTGAAAAATGATCTATAGGTTGTAATCCTGAATGCATGTGCATTCCTATCTTATGTAATCTTACTCTTAACTAAGCATATTTATTTGTAAAGAAGTAAAACATATTGTGGGTTCCATCCCCGCCATGGTTTTTATCCTAACAGGGTGTCCACGATAAAAAATATGGTGTTATGATGTAATGGCCAGATATCAGACAAAAGGAAATTGAATGAAATATTTCTATTTCTCATTATCTTTTAGTAGGTTAAAAATTAGAGTTTTCAAGATGTAAATACCTACAAATAAAGTAGGTTTGTGAGAAGATAGCTCAATAAATTGCACAGGAAAACCCTCAAAATCCTAAGTCTTCTCCAGGATCGACGGCTCCAAGAAGACCATAAAAAATAAATGACAAAATGAAATGATCTTAAAATTAGGGGTTGAAAGCCCTAATACCTCCATAGATTAGGAGAGTTTTTTCCTAAGTGATTTTTGATGGGATATATTAGACAAATGCCCCATGGGTTTATGTAATTAAATATGAACATTGTTGCTTTTCTTTTTACATTTAATTTATATTTACTAAATAGTCACTTTATACAATTTAATAAATAAAAATTAAATATAAAATATAGATATTATTTTTTATTACATCATTTCATTAAAGATTTAATATTTATTAAATAATATCACTTGCTATTTATTAAATATTAAATATATTGATCATGTAAGAAAAAAAATGCTCTACAAGTTGACGTCCCTGGCGACCATCCTATCATTTCACTTGGCTCCCTCGCATGCTCCTCGATAGGATAACATTAATGGCATTGACGTCACCAGGTGCCATTAATGTTGCCTCAAATGCTAAGACATTTAACTAGGTAGGAAGAGATGCCACTCACAATTTGATCATTGATATCTCCGCCAACCCTAAGGAGAAACCTCAGTGCTTATCAGAGTCTTCCAAAGGTGGTGTAGGAGGAGACACTCTGAAGAATGGAGAAGAGCAACCGGCCACCCCCAAAACAAAATCCTTCAAACAGGCTGTCCAGAATGAATGCATCCTGCTAGAAGGAGCCACATTCCTCGCAAGTGCAACACAAGGGGTATCTGCCACCGAAGGAAATGGAGGTAAGGAACCTGTTCCTCCCAAGTTAGTTATTAAACTAAATTCGCAGATGAATGTTGCTATCAATCAGAAAAGTCTAAGCTTAGAGAATGTGCTATTTTCTTTGCTGCAGTAGATAGTACCAGAATCCCTTCTAGGAACTTTCTTAACGATTGGTTTCATAAAACATTAGGTCAAAAGCTAGGTTTTCATTTCTCGTATTGTCATATGCTTCAAAAGGGTTTATTCATTCTATTTTTTTGTGACCCTAAAGCACAAAAAGCTATTATGGGCAAACAATTTTGGAGAGTCAGCCCTTGTGATTTTAGGGAAATTTCTAGCCCTTTCCAGCCCCAGATGGATTATCATAGGCAATCTTCCTTCGTATCTAATAAATATCATTCCGCTTGCACTTGAGCTGATAGGCAATGTTCTCAGAATTGATCAGTCTAGCACTCTCATCCCTAATACAGATGTTCATGTCCTCCTCTCTGTCAAACCCAGTGTTGAAATTCTAGATTCTATGTAGTTTGACCTTGACCCCATGTCTATTTTCTGCCTGATTATCTTTCTAGGTGGGTTAGATGGCTGCTTTGTGTGCAGGAAAGGAGGTCACAAAAAGAAAGAGTGCCCTATTATTCTAAAAAGGAATGCATTGAATAAAAAAGTTACTCCTCCTCCTCAAAACCCTAATAACATTCCATCCCCAGAGGAACATGATGCTTCCTCCTGGATTAATACCACCTCACAGTCTCCCCCCACTATTCAAATCTCACCCCCCTCTACTTGGAACCAAGACTCTACTACTCTCTCTGCTACACTGGACAAACTGAAAGGCAAGTATAACTCCCTCCCAAAAGAACTCTCTATCAGTACTAAGCCCATTGAAGGTATTCCCAACATTGAAACCCTAGACTTTGGCCTTTTTGGTCCTAAGCCGAAACCAGAACATAAAATTAAGAATGCTTAGCAGTTGGCTGTAGATAAAATTAGGGACAAAGTAAGGAAAAAAAAAAGTGAATCTCAGCCCAAATGGAAAACATACTACCTTCCTCTAGGGAAAAGTCCTCTAAAAGACTCAACCCCTCCCTCTGCTCCTACTACAGGGAGAGAGGACATATCCCAGGCCTCCCCTAGCCTCTTCACATCTGAGAATTTAACTCTTTCCCACTATCAGGGTGGTGGGAGGAGTGGGGAGTCCCCCCTCCTGGCAATGATGATAGGCTGAATGATTTTTCTGTTGTAGTTATCCCAGCCCCCCCTCCCCTTCCACCACCACCTAATAGGTAGAATTATATAATTGTTGGGTTGAGAAGTAAGAGAGGACACTCTCTCCCTATAGAGGGAACAGAGTTGGGTGTTGGGTAGAAGAAAGACTTTGAGCTAGAGGAAGGAGAGATTGACTCCTTGGGTGATGCCCATCAGATAGAGATCTCAAAAGGGACTTTTGTCTTTGTAGTGGATCCCTCCAAAAGCTTTAAGAGAGATGGCCAAAACATAAAGATGAACCCTCTAGGATTGGGCTTAGTTAAGAGGAAGAAAAGGGGAAGACCCCCTCTCTCTAGTGGGAATCCTAAACCCTCTAAGGCCCCCAGACTGGATATACCTAAATGCTTCAAAGGATTTAAGAAACCCATGGAGACTGATTGATAATCATTTGATATGCTGCTAAATTGTGCATCCTAGAATGTTAGAGGATTGGAAGCCTCTGATAGGAAATATGTGGTCAAAAGACTCCTTTTCTCTCATAGAGACTTAGACATTTTAATGCTACAAGAAGTCAAAGAAACAGGGTTTGAACTTGGTATTGCACTTAAGTGTATCTAGAAAGATGCTACATCCTTCTCTACTAAACATCCTAGGGGTAAGGGTGGTACCTTGATTTTGATTAGCCCTTCTTGGAAGAATGCAGTCCAAACATGGGGCATTTCACGCTGTAACAGAGTAGTTTGGGTGAAGATGAAGAGAAAGGATTTTGAGTTTGGTATATGTTCTATTTATGCCCCAAATGAGCATAGTGGCATAATTGAACTATGGAGGTGGTTAGCAAATTTAGATTCCTTTCCTTGGATAGTAGCAGGAGACTTCAATATGGTGGAGAGGGCGCAAGATAAGTTGGGTGGACACAGATTTGATTGGAAAGGCAATGAGCCCCTCTACTGGTGTAGGATGGTTAACAAAATCAACCTTTTTGACCCCTTAGCTAGGAAAAAGAGTGAATCAAAAGGTATCTGGCATACTTGGTCCAATTTTCAAAGAGGAGAAAGGAGGATATACTCTAGATTGGATAGGTTCTACCTCAATAAACTCTAGTTTAGTTGTTAGCCCTTTTCAGACAATAACTATATTAAGGTTCTTCTCTTCACCCTATCAGACCACCACCCCATCTTTTCCTCTATTCACCTCATTGGAGACCAAGTCTCTGATGCTCCCCATAAGCAAGGCTTTTCTCTAAATACTTCCCTATTTGGAGATGAAGATGTGCAGGCGACAGTCAAGATCATATCCTGGTATAATGAAAAAGTTTCACATCATGAGTCAGATATTGATAGATGGAATCAAACCTCCAAATCATGGCAGATTCTACTCAAAATAGTAGGAATTAAGAGAGCTAAGGATTCTAGACTATTAGAATATAATCTGGTGGAGTCTCTACAAGAGGTAGAAGCAAGGATCCAAACTAACCCTTCCTCTAAGGAACTGCTTGAAGATTTTTTTTCTTGTAGAGATTCTCTCAGGAGGATTCAATTGGTCAAGACCAGAGGAGATAGAGGTAGAGCTAGGATCAAATGGATTAACCTAGTGGATAGAGGCCCCAAATTCTTCTTTCAAACCCTTAATAAGAAAGAACCTAGAGATAAGATTGATTATATCAGAGTAAATGACTCTGTCGTCTCCTCCTAGCAAGAGATTCTTTAAAAAAATTCCTCCTTCTACCAAAACTTGTTCTGTTTGGAAGATGTTGACCCCTCCATGGAAGAGGCCAGGGGTAAGATCAGAACCCTTATCCCTAAAAAGATAAAAGAGGAAGAAGCAATACCATTGGAAAAGGAACTTACTGAGGAAGAGATTAAATCTGCCATCAATAGAATGGCCAATGACAAAGTGCCAGGTCCAGATGGGCTACCAATTGAGTTTTACAAGACCAATATAGAGTGGATTGGGCCTAAGCTTCTCCAAGTGTATAAAGAAGCTATTGAAACATGCACCCTTGGCCCTAAGCTAAATGTTGGCCTCATTAAACTCATTCCTAAAGAGGGGGATAGGCTCCTAATAAAAAATTGAGGCCTATTACTCTTCTAAATTTAGTTTACAAGATTTTAGCCAAAGTTCTTGCAATAAGGATTGAGAATCTTCTCCCCTCTGTCATCAATAGCACCCAAATAGGATTCATCAAGGGGAGATACATCCTTGAGAATCTAATAACATGCTAGGAGGCTATGAACTATGCAAAATTTTCAAGACAGTTCTCATAGATTATGAAAAGGCATATGATAGGATTGAATGGAGATTCATCAAGTTGATGCTAGAGGCTTTAGGGTTCCCTCCCTTCTTCTGCAAAATGGTATCAACACTTTTATATGGAGCCATGGCTATAGTTGAAATTAATGGAGCAAGATCAGATTTCTTTAGTCTCTCTAGATCAATCACACAAGGTTTCCCTCTAGCCCCCTCTCTGTTTGTTATTGCAGCAGATTCTTTGCATTACCTTCAAAGAGATGATTCCCTCTCCCCTAGAGTGAAAGGGGTCCTCCTCCCCAATAATCAGGATGTTTCCGATGTCCAGTTTGGAGATGACACCTCCATCCTCCTTCTACTCTAAGAGAACAATATGAGACTATTGATGAATAAACTTGACCTCTTTTGCAAAGCCTCTGGCAGAAAAGTCTCACTATCCAAATCTGTTATGTTGGGCTGGGATCAAAATCCTCATGTCTGGTGGAATAACTTTGAGTTTTCTTGGAGAGGCCCTAAGCATATGGTCAGGTATTTGGGTATCCCATTCTCTATCTCCCCTAACCTCAATCAGATGTGGGATTGGATCTTTAAGAGGATCAATAGGAAACTCAATAAGTGGGATAGTAACCTTGTTTCCTTCCCCGGTAGAGTACAAGTTTGTCAGAAGATTCTATCTTCTTACCTAGTTTATTTTTCCTCCATGTGGTTATTTAATCAACACCAATTCAACACTATCCAAAAGGTTATCAGAAACTTTCTGTGGTCAGACTGAAGAGGGAATAAAATAATACATGTAGTTTCCTGGGAATGGTGTACCAGAGAAAAATCATGGGGAGGTCTTGGACTCAAGGACCTCAATTCACAAGGCATAGCCCTAGTGGTCAAATGGATAGCTAAAGCAAGGGAGGGGGAAGAACCATGGAAAGTTCTGGTGAGAAACAATCTATAGTTGGCACACTGTAATAGACCTAAAGGTTGGCAGAACCTCTATTTTACAGATACCCTCACTATAGATAATAATTTTGTCATTCAAGGATCTAGTGCCTTCAAGAGAATTTGTAAGGCATGGAAATATGTTAAGGGTTTCCTGATTAATCAGGGACCAGATGAGAAGAGTGGAAAGATCTACAGTCTCAAATCCATCTGGTGGAACCTGAGACATGGAGATAAGAAGCTAGCACTCTTACAGGGTTGTTCAACAAAGAAATGGGCTGGTTTGGGTATTGCAACCTTTGGAAATATCATCTAGCAAGACATACTTCCATCATGGGAGTGGGTTGAATCCCAATTCAATATTCCCCATACCCAATGGAGAACCTACTCTGTCCTCAAAGATGCCTTTAATGCCCTGGGCCCTGTTAAAGGATGTTGTACTGAATCCTGTTGTAGCCTACAACTATGTTGGCCTGATAGTACCCCTCTTCACCTTGGTAAGTCAAAATATCTTTATCAGCTACTGACCAATAGTGGTGACATTTTTACCCATGTGAACCGTAAGTGGGATCTAGATGTCCAAGAGTCTGAATGGATGAAATACTTTAGAATTTTGTGGACTAGACTGGTTGAACCAAAGCTCTCTTTCTTTTTGTGGAAATTGTTCCTGCACAAATTGCCATTTAAGAAACTGGGGGGAGAACCAAATATCTGCACTGTTTGTAAATAACCTGAATCTGTCAAACATGTCTTTCTTGAGTGTATGTTTTCCTCTGAGATCTAGAATATGTTTTGACTTTCTTACATGACTCATTTTAATGCTTTAAATATTATTTATGGTACTATCAACTATAGCAAATTCTATAACTCATTTTGGAGTTTTCTTTCTTTTGTCATTCTTTGGTTCATCTAGAAGGCTCAAAATAATGATGTACTTGCAGGCAAGAATAGGAACCTTACTAAGTCTCGCAAGAGACTCATATATCTTGATATTTCCATGCAGGTCACAGTCATCATAAAGATGAAGGAGAGAAAGTTCTTGCAAGTGCTGAGAGAGGGAAGCACCACCATAAAGAAATCAGATATAGCTCACAGGTTTACTACTATGAAAGGAAAAGATGAGTTCGAGATCACCCTAGTAGAGTTCATCCAGAAGATAAAGCATGAGCAACAACAAAAGGAGATGGGAGCTGCAAGGGATAATGACTACAGAGTTATAGGCTACAACTCTATCTCCTCGGACACCAATGGCGAAGAAGAGGAAGAAGGGGATGGCTCCCCCTAAAATTTAGCTTGTCCCTTTTTGTTATACATCATACTTCTTTTTAAATATGTATAAACTTTGACTTCTTTTCTCAGTAGTACTGAGAATTTTTGTAATATCTTAAGAACTCTGCTCCGACTTATGTTGTACTGAACAGTTTATAATTTATATGCAATAGAAAAAAAAATATTAAATATATTATATACAATAATTAATATATAATGTGTTCAAAAAGGATTTTTGTATAATACTTAATTGTGAATAATAATAGCTAAGTGTCGACTTATAAAACACTTAGTTATTAATTATTCTTTTCAAATGCAAAAACAAAGAGATAGTGGAGAAGTTCCTTTTGCCCTAAGAGAATGGAATTTTTTCAAGCTTGGAGTTCCAGTTTTGGACAAGGGGTTTTTATTTATTTTCTGCATGAGTTTACGGGTAATTTTGGTGCTGTTTGAGGTAGTTTAACTTCAATTGGTAGTTCACATGATGCATGTATGCCTGAGGGAGGTTTTGAGGGTATTTTCATGCAGTTTTCATGAGCTATACCTTCTTTTATGTATGCTTTCATTTGAGATCCGAGTTTGAGCTCTATTTTTGGATTTTGAGAGGAAATTTAGTTTACTTGCAGTTGAGTTCCACCTCATTTTTGGGCTTGACCTTTCTATAAGGTTATTTTCCTTAGGTTTTTCCTAGTTCTTTTTTTTTCTTGTTCTTGCATCTTGCAATTTTAGGCATATTGAATTGTGACTCGCATATTTTGAGACTTGTAGAAACATATTTTTCTTTGGTTTTGAATATAGTACAGATTGTTCCTTGTCATATCAGTGTGTATTTGGTATTGAGTTGTGGATTTATTCAATTTCTATGGTTTGAAAAGCCCTCTAATTAATTATATTTAGGTATTCAACTTTGATACATGTTATTTTCATTATTTTAGCTTGCATATTGTATTTATGGGGTTTCAGTGATTCAAATTGTGGAAATTATCTTCCCTTTTTTGAAATTTGTTACTTAACCTTTATTCAATCTGGTATAGTAATTTGAGTTGTGAACATAGATTATCTTATGCAGAATTACTATGAATTATCAACTGTTAAGGGGTTTTGAGAGTACATATTTGGTGCCTCACCCCTTTAGAGATAGGTTTCATTTTAGCATATCTTTCTATCCCTTTTCCTGTAAAAAGATAGTTATAGGTGATCATAAGGGGAAGTTGACCCATAATCTAGAGATAGATTTTCATGATAGGCATACCCACAAGCCCAAAAAACATTCCATGTTTCACAACATTTTTGAGTTTCATATGTAATATTTTTGGGTGCAATCATTCGTGACAACCAGAGTATTGACTCCAATGCTAGGAACACACAAAGTGAATTTTCCTTCACACAAAGAGACTAGGTTTACACCATAAACATAACTGATATTGAGATGATTAAATTGTACAACAAGCTCTTCTTATTAAGGTAAGTGTGAGGATATAGACACCAATGAGGTGTGCGAGTAGGTAGGGAGTAGATACCATCTAAATACCCAAAAACTATATGACACAAATATTAATGCAACCTAGGAAATAATTGTACCTAACTTAAGTACAGAGTAATTAATAATTTACATCAACATTTTCAACAAGGATAATTTCTCTTACTAGGATATTTTAATGCCAGGACTGCAAATAAACAAGTTAGCATTCTTTGTTGCAAAGATGACCATTGATGAACTCTACAAATGCTAGCATTTTAGTTGATTTGACTTAACTTTCATTAGAATTTATATGTTTTAAGACTATACCTTGGACCATGTTTGTACTTAAATATTATGTATGTGTGTATGCATGTATGCATGTATGTATATATAGATGTCTATGTACATGTACATATACATATACATATACATGTATGAATATATGTATATATACATACAAATACACACACACATAGATATATATATATATACATATATATATATACGTATGTATGTATGTATATATATGTATATATGTACATATGTATGTACATACATTTATATATGTATATATATGTATATGTGTATATATATATGCATACATATACATATATATGTATTCATATATATATATATATGTATATATATATATGCATATATATATACACATATATATATATACATATATATATATACATATATATACATATCCATATA
>MU227982.1:7151678-7179861 GCA_018584345.1 Thuja plicata | reverse complement strand
TATACACATATATATATATATATACATATATATATACATATACATATATATATACATATACATATATATATATATACATATATATATACATATACATATATATACATATATATATGTATATATATATGTATGTATATATGTATATATATATACACACACACAGAGATGTGTGTGTGTGTGTGTGTGTGCATGCACGCACATACTTTAGTATCATAGTATTATGAATTTGGTTTATAATGCATAAGGATGCTTGTTTTTTAGACTAACATGTTAAGGAGTAGTGATTGACTCACAACCATGCCAAAAGATGTCCCTGTTGCAAATTGTGTGGAAAATGTTAAAGGATATCAATCAATGTAATATATGGAATGTTTGCTAACTTTGTCTCAAGGGTTTGCCAAACAAGAAAAGGGATCTTGTAGATAAAACATTGTATTCCACAGATGAACTTACGAGTTATGTACGTTCCCACATTTCTGCATGTTAATAGAGTTGGAATTCCAATAGGAATCTAGCTCTTGTTAGTTAGTTGTTAATTTTAGGTTTTGTAGAATAATAAGTCACCCTTAGTATTAGGGAGTTTAGGAAATTATCTTTGGAAAAATTTAATGTAAGTACACCCACTCTTTAAAGTTGTCTATAAATTACAATTTTTCCAAGAGTTGGGGGATAAACTAGTGCATATGTTTATTTTTAGTTTCTACCTGGGCTTGTGAGTAGTTAAAAACTATTGTTAGAATTATGACGTACTGATACTGAAGGAATTAAAAGGATGACTGAATGATACAGTGAGACAAATTTGTTGTGTGTCTGAGGTTACATCTCCTCAAGAAAGGGTCATTTGAGGTATAGTAATCCTCTTCTGGATTAGTTAAAAATAATAATTTTTAGATAGATTGCTTAATGTTTTCATGAAATATTTTTTGTATTCATGTTTTTAATTCAAATCAATTAGTTTCTCAAGTCTTTCACAAACCACTACTAATATATCTTAACAATTACCCATAGCCATTATTGCATAGATAGGTTTTCAATTAACAAAAAAAATTATATTCAAATTAATCATTGAATTTAGTTATCTTTTGTTACACAACTGATAGATGGCTTAGGAATTCATTGGCTACACATATAGTGCTAGCAACATCCAAGTATATTTTCTCTTGGTCAAGAATTAAATTAGCCTCCCTAGATCAATAGGTTACTTAATAGAGGATTAGACACCCCATTAAGTGTGTGCATCAAGATATTTGCACCAATATATTGTGCATAGAGGAGACTATTCATTTTTGGTGTCATTATAGGGATGGTGCTAAGGTTTTAGTATTCCTAAGTTAGATTTGATTAATTGTTATTTTCTTTAATTAAGTTATATGTTTTATTTTCATTATTAGGAACACTACTAGACTTTAAAATAAATTTTAAATTATTCGCTAACAAGTGTAGGAGGGAAACTTATAAGCTCTCAACTCTCATTGCATGCAGTGAAAAAGAGATGCTTTCAAAAGGTTCCTTCCCTCTACATAGAGTTCATCATACATATTTTCTACAATCATAGGGCCAGAAGATCCATCAGACATAAAAAGGGGAAATGTTAGAAATTAATTTGAGGAGCCTGACCAACAAGAAGCATCCACAACAATAGGGGAAATGTTAGAAATTAGGCTCATAGGATATTAATCATTATAAACAAGAAACACAACAAATTAGATAAGGATCATATAAGAATAAATTACACATTACACAAGATATACATAGGGAAAACCCTTTTAGGCAAAATATCCCATAAATTCTCATTTTATTAATTTTTTTTTTATAAAATATGGTATATCATTAATATCTACCAACTCTATTTCTTCATCAATTATAAACCTATGTACTGGAAAAAAAATTCCATAGGTAATATTGCTTTCTTTCCATAGACTAACTCAAATGGTGATCTATCGGTGGACTTCTTGATAGTGATTCTATCTGATGAAATTAATTTTTCATTAGTATGCAAACTACACTTTCGGTAAGCATACACCAAAAGATAGGACTGAGCAAACTGAAGATCAGTTATTAAGAGATCATTGAAGATGACTATGTGCAAAGAGAACCAATGACATAACTTAGTGTGTAAATAAAAAATGCAATGACAGAAAGATAAAGGGGAACCCAACATGCAAGATACACTGAAGACCAACAAGACACTTAAAGAGAAACTGATAGAACAAAACTGAAGGACAATCAAGCATGACCGACAAATAGAACCAAAAGTCAGTTGCAGCCTGCAAAAAGTGGATCTGACTTCTACGTCATAGAAAGAAAGTGTATTCTATTTATATGATATTTATTTGTTTTAAATATATTTCTTTAGAGACAAGATACATGAATGTAAGTGCTTTAATCAGTCTAACTGATTTAAAACACATAGACTAGAAGATCTAGGTACAAGTTGTAAACCTGATCTTAGAGTTAACATTGTTTTTATCAAAACTTGACGATGTCAATCCATCTATAAATTGATGATACAATCATTAATAATTATCAATGTGAAGAGAGAGGGGAACATGAATGAATCAAATGAGCACATCTACGGATTAGATTGAGAGTTTCAAGAACAAGAACAACAAAAGGTAAATCTAGTTATCAAGAACCAAGAACAAAGCATACCAAGAATTAGAGGTATTATTCAATCACAATTAGGTGATAATCTTTTTCATGTAAACTAAATTGGATCTATATCAGCAATAGGATATTTCATTTACTAGGTCAATTTGTAATTTTATATCATTCTAACAAGTGGAGCAAAGTGTAAAAATCCTTTCAAGGAAGGTGGATTTAACAGTCCAACAACAAATCTATTAATCGAGTACACACTCAACAGTGTTACTAAATCTCTTAACAGAGTAGACTTTAACAGGTCTCCACCAATATTCTTAACAGGGTAGATCATTAGAAGTGATCAAATTGTAAGCCTTAGCCGTCCCCTTCCAATCTCCAAATAGTTAAGATTTTGTGGGTTTCATCCCCGTCGCAGTTTTTACTTCCTAACAGGAGTTTTTTGTGATATCATATCTTGTATTATGTTTTAAATTACTTTCATGAATGTTTCTATGAATGTTCACATATATGTTAATGTTATGAATTGATATAACTCACATCAAGATAGTATAGATCATATTCAATGGATATACAATTGATTACAAAGGTTAATTGATTAAAGGATGCAAAAGTTTTAGAGGTAATGATTCACCCCTCCCCTCTCAGTACATACTTCCCATTAATCCCAACATCTATCAACCCAAAGTGCCAAATTTAATTTGGATTCCTAGACCCTTTTATTGTTATCTAGCATTCTTTTAATGATTTTCAATAAGTTCTTATTACTAGATTATGCTTGACCATTTCCTTGTGGGTGATATGGTGAAGAATATGGAACTTCAATACCATAATCTTCAAAAATTTCTGAGAACTCCTTAGATATAAAACATATACCATTATCAACTATAAACATGCAAGGAACCCCAAACCTGATTAATATATTTTCCATTAAAAAATTAATCACCACCTTACTAGTATCATGTCTTGTAGGTATTTCTTCAGCCCATTTGGTAAAGTAATCTGTAGCTACCAATATCCATCTGTGATTGCCAGTGAATTTCTCAAATATCTCACCAATAAAATCAATTCCTCATTGTTAAAATGCTTCTTCAACTTGCATAGGTCTTAATGGAAAGGCTCCCTAGTACTTTAATTTACCCAAAAAAATTTTACAATTCTAACATTTCCTTACATACTCATGACAATAATTGAATACATAGGGCTAATAATACTCTGGTTTAATAATTTTATGAGTTGTATTCTTGGTAGAAAAATGTCCACCTCAAACACCATCACGTAATTCTTTCAACACAACTTTTGACTTATATTGATCTAGATAAAATAAAAGTATTCCATCATAATTTCTCTTGTACAAATATTATTGAATCAAAACATATTTGTTTGTCTTGAGTTTCAAAGTTATTTTTTGACTTTCATTCAATCGTTCAAGGCACCGTGCATGTTTCAGATAATACATTATATCCTTATACCATGTCACCCTCTCAAAACTCATAACAAAATCTTCAATGTTGACATGATTGATCTAAACTACTTCTAAGTTTGAATTAGCCATTAATTTTTCCAATCCCTTCCCTCTTACAATATTTGTGATCTCTTGTACCTGGTTGTTCCATCTACACCTCCTACCAATTACTTCAGTCAGTTTGAAGATATCTTTTACTGCTAAATTAGGAACATATGCCACAACCACTGCTCCCACAAGGTAAGGTATAAAAGACTTGACTACTTTTACTAGAGCATAAGCTTGTTTCTCATTTATGTAATACTTCAAATTAGTCTCTTGTAAGGATTTACTGAATAATTCTATAGGTTGTTCATGACCCTCTTCATTTTTCTTTAACATAACAACAACAATGGTGTGGAAAGATGCAGATAAAAAATTGTAATGGTTTGGAAAAATTAGTATATTTTAAAATAGGGGCTTTCTTGATATCTTTATTGATATTAGAAAATTCCTTATGGGATTTAGTATTATGATCTAACATACCACCCTTTTTCAACATTCTTGAAATGGGTTTTAAAATATCAATAAAATTAGAAAGATTGAATAAATTTCATTATTTTAGAGATGGGGATATTATCAATAGCAGTCACATGCTCTGGATCAATCTTTTGTAATACCTACCCCCTTTGTCTATCTCTCTGTGTCAGTTTCTGATATCTTTTAGACTATAGTATGTATCTGTTGGCTTTTTAGGTGATTTTAAAGATAATTGTGCTTTAATTTTTATTAAGCTATTGATCCATGATTAGTTGTATTATATAATCTATTTGCATATGATTTGTGATTATTTCATGTTGGTTATGATTATGTTAGGACATCATTTTGATTATAGTTTTCTGACAATACTGACCCGATATTTATATGCACATGGATCATTTGTATGCTTTGCATTAATGTCTGTTGTGTTTGGTATGGTATGGGACAGATTCGTAGTTACTTGCTTCGGCGAGATCCACACGATAACCTGGTCTCAACCATTATTTGTCATATGATATATGTGCATGTATGTTCGTCTTTGTGATGACAGGTTTGTAGGTACTGGGCTACGTCTTCCCTAAATTGGCAGGAGTGATCGTGCCCTATCGCATTAATCGCAATGGTAAGAGAGGGGAGATAATGTTCAGGTCCAAATCCATACCCTAAACCTTTATGTTGTCCTAGAACTAGGTAAGAATTTGATTGACTATCCTAGTGTTTGAATCCATCTAGTGACATGGATTCGTGAGCCTATTTGTGTGTGCTTGGGTTCCCTGACAGGGCATTACATCTTTGCTCCTTCTTTGGAAACAATGTGCCCTAACAATTTTTCTTCTGTGACACGAAAATGATATTTTTTAGGGTTTAAGGAAATACCATATTCAAGTGCTTTCAATAATTTTTTTCAAGATGATTACAATGGTCCTCTGCTTTCTTTGAGTATGCAATAAGATCATCTTGATAAAATACCATAATGACATCTATTAGTTCCTTGAATACCACATACATGGCCCTCTCAAAATTTGCTCCAACATTTGTTAATACAAAAGGCATTCTTACATAAACATATGTTTCCCAAGGAGTGGTAAATGTAGTTTTGTATTATTCTGACTCTTTACCTTGACTTGATTATATCCAGAAAAACCATCCATCATTAATAACAATTCATTTCTTGTAAATTTCTACAACAAAGATTCCATGTTAGGCAATGCATAATTATCCTTTAATGATGAAATGTTCAGGTTTCTAAAGTCCTAACACGGTCTAATGGCTACATTTTTATTCATAACATGCACTAAATTAGAAACCCAAGTAGAATGTCTAATGGGTTTAATGATTCCTCCATCTATGAGCTTTATAAACTCCTCATGCATTTTAGGGGCCAGGGTAGGATTTATAAGTCTCCGCCTCTGCCTAAATGGTTTTGCATCATGCTTGAGTGGTATCTCATGTTGAAATAAATCCTCTCTATAAGCCTTCAACTCATCATATGACCATGTGAATACATGTTTGTATTTTCTTAACAATGTTATCAAGTCTTCCCTTATGTTTGGTGTGAGCATTTTTCCAATGTATACTTCCCTAGATGCACTTTTAGTACCGACATTTACTTTCTCAATGTCTTCCTCCTTGACAGGTTCAAACTTCTTTTCTGCCTTATTATCTTTATAAAAAACTCTTTCCAAAGCTAATAATCCTTTAGAATCTTATTTGTTTTCAACTACACAAATTATTTTCCAAACAAGGAATCTTTTTCATATTCATTCTCCACAAATGCATTAAAGTATATCTCTTGTGAATCATAATGATCTTCACGTCTTAGGAACTTCAATAAGTCTTCATCATCCTCAAAGAATTTCCAGTTATAAACATTATCAAGAAAAAAAGGCCTTGATTTTTCTTCAACTATTGACACATCTTCTAGTGTTGCATCATTAGAATTAAGGGATACATTTGCTAAAAAATTAGCCATAATATTTTTAGACCTATCTTCCCATTCTATTGAGAATGCATAAAATAATACAATTGTTTCGCGTACTTCATTTCTATACTATTTTTACCTTGCATTCTTAGTGGTGTATTTAGATCTTATTGGAGAGATGATTATTTCAAAATCTCCATAGAAACTTCATAATTTAATACCATGCTTACAAGCTAAATTTATTCCCAACAATTATGCTTCATATTCTACTACATTATTTGTGCAATCAAAAGTTAGGAGGAAAGAGTACTTTAATAGTTTACCACCGGGTGAGATAAAAAAAACTCCTGCTCCATTTCCCTGTTTATTGCAAGATCCATCAAAGAAAATCCTCTATATTAGCCCTTGAATCTTCTCAGCATGGATTCTAATTTTTTATGTATTTTTCATCTCTGGTTTTGTAAGCTACACTTTGAAATTATCCATATTTGAATGGAAAAAACATGTCAACTGATTAGGATCAACATCCTCAATGATGTATGAGGAACTTGGCACTTTATTTATTATGACTTCTCTTCCATTCACTAGGATAGTAGCATATGAAAATTCAAATTGCACATGTCCCCCAACTAACTGTTATATTGTGGTGATCGATCAGGAAAGTATAATCCAAGAAAGTGTTTTACATGTTCTAACCCTAAAGAGGCATAAAGCTTGTATAAATTGGCTTAGGGTTTGGGTTTCATATGATGTATGTATGTTTTAGTTTGTTCTTATGGTGGAATTGAGTTGTAAGGGGATTGTGTATTGCTGTCACATTGTAATCACTGGATAATAATAATATTGGACTAGTTGTTGGTGGACGTAGCCAAAGTATTGGGTGAACCACGTTAAATCTTTGTGTCTTGTGTTCTCTTCTATTTTGGTTTTATTATTATCTGGTATTGGTTATATTTTTGCATGTAATTGTTATTTCTTCCTTATTAATCCTAACACTAACCTTGTTTGTTAATCCTAACACTAACCTCGTCCACTGTCTAAAGAAAAGCATACCATAATTGGGAGAAACATCTACAATTGTGATATCAGTGCTATATGTTTCCTTTGGGCATTCAAAAAATTTAAATTCAACATTTTCCATGACACCCATTATTAGAATAACTGAGAGGGGGGGTGAATCAGTGGCCTCAAAAAAATTTCAATAAATCAACCTAAAAACTTAGTACCACAATATTAAGCCTCTAGTTATCTCTAGTCCTACAAGATGTATGCTTTAAAATAATAATAACAAATAACTACTTCTCAGAGTTCACTGTTAAAACTTATTCTTATTGTTTACCGATTAGCAGTTTCATTTACCAAAAAATATTAAATTTCTTAGTGTATACCAATCAATCCAGATTAGTTATGTATAATGTAATGACTCATAAACACATTGACACATGGTTTTTTAATGTGGAAACCCTATTAAGGGAAAAACCACTCGGGACCGATAACCCAAAATTTTCACTCTTCTGAAGTGAGCTTGGTGAAGAGACAACACTGTTAAAGGTCATAAACACACTGTTAGGTATGACCTTTTTAGAGGATTTAAATAGAATAGTTTGTCATTTGATATTGGGCATCTCTATGCTACCTTCTATGACTAATCCCAGTGTAGTTTGTCAAATGGTATCTGGCATCTCATGTTATCTTCATGATCAAAATTTTTGATACTCCTTGGGATGTATCTCAATATAGAAAGGATTGTTAAGTCCTGCTTGGTTAAGAGACTTTCTAAATCAATAGTTAAGCTAAAATAGTAAATGATCTATTCACACATACAACTTAGATTTGTAGAGAGCTTACTGGTTAATGTATCTTTTCAATTCCTTTTCTCCACTTCTTTCTTCTTAGTGATGTTGTGCTTCTTTGTTTCTCAGTGTCCGCAAAAATCTTT
Organism: Thuja plicata; assembly: GCA_018584345.1. NCBI lineage: Eukaryota > Viridiplantae > Streptophyta > Pinopsida > Cupressales > Cupressaceae > Thuja > Thuja plicata. Next base: position 7,171,416 of record MU227982.1, on the reverse strand, counting down.
AGCTCTTTCCTCAACTTGATTGATCAGGACTGTATGAATTTTTTCTTCATCAGTTTCTCTCCAGCATCCTCTTTTTCTATTCACTCTCTAATTCATAATGAATTAGATTGTCTCTTTATAGACATGATATCACAGTTTCTCACTTCTTGATTTTATTGTTCTTGGTGTGATCCACAATCTTATCCTATCTTGATTTAAATCTTAACTCTTGTTTTATCTCATAGATATCTTCTTGAAAACTAGATAAAACAACTTTAAATCTTTTGCTTATCTCTAGCTTTAACTTGTTGATGAAAAAAAGTTAACAACCAGTTAAGTCTATCTTTAGCTCTACCATCTAAGTATTTTGTCATTTTTGAAATTCAGTTAATTTTGGTGTTTAAATTTTTGATAGCTTTGGTATACACTTCAGTTCTCTTCGGGCTTCTCCGCCGGTGTTGTCTATCCGTCGGGGTTGCTTGTGTGTTGGGGTTGTTTGTCCGTTGGGTAATACTGTAATTCTGGCCATCGATTATACTTGTGATTCTTCTCATCGGTAATGCTTTTTAGTTTTCCTTCTCGGGCATCACTGTGACTTTTCTCTTGGGTTTCTCTGTCCTTCGGGTTCCACTAAATGTTGGTGTTTTTTGTCACTTAGTGAATGCTGGTCTTTTATACATTACTGAAAGCATAATCTTTATCTCTCTAATTCTCTAAATTATTTGACACTTTGAATATAACCGATTAGATTATATCAAATTGACATTAATGACAATATAATCCATTAACTGATTTAATGTCTTGCATTATCTTTTTTCATTTCAGTGATCAACTTAACATCTTCAAACATTCAATCAGTTATATGTCATCAATCTCTCCCTTTGGCATTGATGGAAACACACTACATTATCACACTATATTATTACAAATACAATATGAAATATATCAAGTGTATTTCATCCATCTCTCCCAAATCATTTTTTTCTATAACTAATACAAATGTTTGGCTCTTGGTAAGCTCATATAGCTTAGATTTGTTTCTTGCAGAGTGTGCTCTTCAGTCTTCAATTTCTTTACTGGATATGTAATACCCACCCCTTAGTCTGCCTTTCTGTTTCAGTTGTCGAACTCTTTTAGGCATTTTCATGTATGTGTGGGTTATTTCAGTTGGTTTTGAGGATAATCATGTATTAATCTTTATTATGTCATTGATCCAGAGTTTAGTTGTATTATATCATCTATTTGCATGTGATTTGTAGTTATTTCATGATGATTATGTATATGTTATGATTTCATTTTGATTATGGTTTTCTAACAATATTGAACCTATATCTATATGCACATGGATCATTTGTATGTTTGGCATTACTGATTGACATGTTTGGTATGGTATGGGATAGAGTCGTAGTTACTTGCTTCAGCAAGATCCACATGATAAACTAGTCTCAACTATTTTTTTCTATATTATATGTATGCATATGTCCGTCTTTGTGATGACAGGTTTGCAGGTATCAGGCTATGTCTTCCCTGAATTGGAAGGAGTGAGCATGCCCTATCACAATATCTCAATGGTAAGAGAGAGGAGATAGTAGTTAGACCCAAAACCCTAACATAAGCCTATTGTCCTAAGAATTGGACGAGTATCAGTTTGACTACCTTACCCGGATTCGTCTAGTTGACGTGAATTTGTGGATCCTACCCTTGTGTGTGTTTGAGTTGATTTTGGTTGATTTTAGTTGAGTGTTTTGATATTGTATGATTTATCATGTTAATTTTGAAATTGATTATTGCTAGAATTAATTATTAAATATAGGGTATTTAATTAATTAAAAATTAAATAAATACCTATGTTTAATTGGGAAATTAATTATAGTGCAATTATTGAATATTGGGATTTAATTAAATATTTAAATTGGAATTTAGTTATATTAGCTTTTATAATTATTAAATAATTAAATATTTATTTGCATGAATAAAAGTGTGCATTAAATATTTAATCTATTTAATTAATTATATGTGCAAGATAATTATTGAAATTGGAGTTTGAATTCATAATGCAAGTTGGTTTAATGAGTCAAAGTTGAGTTGCACAATTAAAGGGATATTTTAATTAATAATTGTTATTTTCTTTTAATTTTGAGTTGAGTCCTTTTAGGGATGGACTGGTGTGTTGTCCTTAGGGTTTTCATGTTTGGGGGAAGTTGATTCTCTTTAGGAGAACTCTCTTCTCATTTGGGTGATAACAGGTTTTCGAGGATTTTGGAGAGCTTTTGTGTGTTCTTGGCATATTAGAGAATTGGGGATTTTGTGGTTGCATGTTGTATTGAAGCTTTGTGTGAATTCTTGGTTTGCTTGTTCTCGGAGGATTCTAGGTTCAATCTTCTTCAAAGGCATAATTTCTCTATTTCTTGCATTGGATCTAATGTAGGGTTTGTGATCCCTTTGTTGATTTTAATTTTTGTAGAAATCTTCCTTCTTTGTGCTTGGATTGTTTCATTTCCTTAATTAGATCTATTTGGAGTTATTCTTGTTTAATTGGGTGTTCTCGAAACCCTAGGTCCATGATTTTTAGAGGAATTTATAATTTAGCATAGTAGGGTTATGCTATTCGAATTTTGTAAAAAAAATTCTTTATAAAACTCCTAGAAAATGAAAAAATCAATTATCCTATAGTTAGAACTATAGTGGAAAGAAAAAAATAATTGCCCTTAGAAATAATCTCCTTAAAAAAAAATTTGTTGAAAAAAAAGGGTTCTCTGGAAAAATACAGAGATTAAAAAAAATAAAATACTAGTCAAAATAACCTTTCAAAAAAGACAAAAAGAAAACCAAAGAAAAGGAGTGTCTTCAATTATTTCTGTTTTCGGAAATTAAAAAATAAAATAAAATAAAATAAAATATAAAGTTTTCTTTAGAAAAAGTTTGTTTTAAATTGAAATTCATTCAAAAAAAAACATATAATTTTTTTTTTTATTAAAGTAAATGGGGAGATGGGGACCACCAACCCCCCCACCCCCCAAGGGTGGGTGTGGCAACCGAAGCTGTCGGCACGACAGTTGAGGCCGCCGGTCGTAGCCCCGCCTGTGGCTCATCCTTTGTGGAGGGAGGTCGGTGGGCATGGAGATAGGATGGGGTGGGGGCTACGACGACCCCCCCTCCCCCCCAAATGTATTTTAATTTAGTGTTTTTGTTTTATTAAATTTTTAAATTAGTTTAATTAAATTTTATTTTGGTGTTTTTTGTATTTAAATTGGTTTTAGATTAATATTATTAAATTTTATTTATTATATTATATGTAAATTAATAATATTATTAAATTTAATTTATAATATTGGTAATTTTAAAAGTTCTCTATTATTGTTAAAAATAGATATCGTTTGCTTTTAAAATATAGTGGTTATTATATGGGGCTTGTTTATTTGTGAATAATAGAATTAATATCAAAGCGGATATTAATGTCTATTAGATTTTACACATTGTATTTCATGGTTGTTGTAATTATAGTCGTATTAGTAATTATTTAAATAGGTTAATTTATATAGGTGGAAGTTCTTAAACTAACCTATGATGGACTTAATGTATACTGACGTTTGAGATTTAATTATAATCGGTTAGTAATTTTAAATGATAGAAGAATTTGCATAATATGATGTTATAAATTTGTTTATCACGATGTTATCTCAATGTTGTAATTTTGTTATCACTGAAGTTTTAATTAGGTCTTGTTAAAAATGTAAATGTTGTTATGCTATCACTGTGATTGTTTAGTGTTTTTTGAAATACATTTATTATGCCTTGTTGTGTCTTGAGTCATTATTGGAAATGAACTATGTATGCTTTCCTTGTATGGGATGTTTTCATTTTGGGTATCTGTTGGGAATAGATGACTCTTAGGATGTAAAACTAGAGGTTTTGGGGGTTTCTAATTCTTTTGTGTTATGTATGCTTTAGTACATGTTCATGTTGTTATCGATTTGGTCTCGATATTTTTACCCAACTTGATTCTTATAACTTGTCCTATGTGATCTTGTGAGAGTGACTTGAAATGGTTTTGGTTAATTAAGGACCAACAATTATTGTATGTGCAAGAACCAGTTTCAAGATTTATGTTCTTATTTTGATATTGTTTATGATCCTCTGATGGTATTGTGTGTGATAAATTACACCTTCATGAACTTAGGATTCTAAACTAAAATTCTATGGAAAGAAAATAACAATTTAGCCTAAAGAAATGCAATTAAATCCATGACATCTCATGGTTCTCTATCTAAGCTTTTTTGAAAGAGCTCTCAGCCTTAATCTCTCTCAAGGACAATCCTAGAATGAGAAATTGATAATAAAATGCCTAAATCTAGCTCAAATCTCTCAAATAATATGAAATTCTAACTCAAATGCTCATGATATTACTCTTAAATCAACAATTTGCTTCTACAAATGATCAAAATGCTCTCAATTGCTCACAAATTTCCTATAATAAGGATGCTATGCATTCAAATTTTATAGGATATGAAATGCATACAAAATGGCTTGTATTTATAGAAAATTCTCAAGGGTAGGGGGTAGAGTGAATTGACCATGGGTTAATCCTTGGTTGAGTTTGAACCCTCAAATGGTTTCAAATGGGGGGACCATTTAAATGGTTGTCCTCAAAGGGTGGGACAAGAAGACAAAATACTCAATTCTCATTGGTTGATCAAATTGAGTTGAACGAAAATAGGATTTATTTAATTCAATCAATTAATTAAATAAGCCATGTAAGGGTGAATGGGTTGGATTTGATTTTTGATTTAAAACTATACAATTAATTGATTAAAATCAATTATATAATTTTGATTGATGTCTTTTAGGCTTGAATTTGATTATTTTATTTCATGATAATTTAATCCTTTGATTTTAAATTTGATTTTGTCCAATTTCCTTGATAAATGTCTATTTGAATGATTTTGATCCATTTTGATGAGATTTAGGGCAATTAGCTAAGATTTGTAGATTTGGATGATTAAAAAATACCTGGTCAATTTTAGGTGTCTACAAATTCCCCTTTTTGAATTTATGTGTGAAGCGCATTGATTCAAAGAAAACTTGATGTCCTGATCATTGATTTGATACTGATGTCTGATTGATTAACTGATGCAAAACCTGATATTGATAATTTGATTGATATCCTGATGTGAAACTAGATGCAGAACTTGATGTGAAACCTGATGTAGAACTTGATGTTAAACCTGATGTAGAACTTGATGTGTAACCTGATGCAAAATACCTCACTGATAAAGTTATGGCTTTTTAATGCCCCAAATTTGATGTAAGATATGATGCAGAATTCTAGTTTGATGATATGTTGATGCCCCCTCAGAAATGAAAACATTTTGATGTTTGGATGTCAACAATTGGATGAAATGGATGATGAATAGATCCAAGGTGTTTTCATTTCTAAAAAACATTGATGATGATCCTGGCAAAAAAACATGCCCCAGTGTGAAGAGAATTTGATGATAACAACTATGATTGAGAAAATATTGTTGATGTTTGAGATAAGTTGATGATGATTAGATATCACTTGATGTCAGTCAGAATCACTTGGTTGATGTTGTATTGATGTCAATAGGATAGGATAGGTATGTTGATGGATTGATTTGATAAACTGATAATTTTCTCTCAAGATCTAGAGAGACAAACAAATGGATTGATTTTCCTTCCTCAAGATCTAGAGTTAGGAAATTTGATGCGCTCAAGATGAGAAAATGGATGATAGAATAAATGATTGACGTTAGATGATCAATTGGATGATTTGACTGATTGATATTCGATTATATTGGATTGGATTTTATTAGATGGTGGGAGGCTTATAGATAGGGTCATTTGATATGAGTCAGGTGAAAATATAGGTATAGGTGATCGATAGAATTATATTTCCCTTAGTTGATCAGATGGTAAGGTTTCCCCTAGGCGAGAAGATGTATATTGATGATATCCTTGATGTAGCATTGATAAATTTGATGAGTCAGACATTTGATGATGTAACCATGATTAACTTTCACCCCCTTGGACTTGGAAAATCCTTTAAATATGAAATTAATCTATCATGAAAATGCAATGCAACTAACATGAAAATGTAATGCAACTAATTGTCCTTGAGGTTTGTGAAAGAAATGCAAATAGAGATATATTTTCATCATTGAGCATTGTGGAACTAGGAGTCAATAAAATCCTTACTAGTGCCACTGTGACCATAAGGATATGAATATGATTTCCATCTCATTTGGCAACCTTCAACGAAACTGAGTACAACCCTCACTAGTTGAATGACCAACTATGGGAGTATGAATACCGGTTTAATCAGATTCAATGTTGCAAGTGGATGTTGGTAGTAAGATATTAAAGATCTAAATAGCCAAGGTATCCTTTTGCATAAACAAACAAAGGTTAACCCTCCTTCCTATATGAATGTCCTTGATGGTTCTATGATGACCATGTCATTAGAAAAATTCACATAAGTTAGTGAATCTTCCTCAAAACAGTCACACAGAAGTCAAGAAAAAACATCATGTCTCCATCATCGCCAATCTAGTGGAAACATCATCGATTAGCTAAAAAGACATGACTCAAAAAATTCAATGAAAAACTCATCAAAAATTTCAAGTGTATCACAATGTATCAAGATTTTCAAAAAGAATTCCAAACCTTCTGATCATTTAGGGTGTTGTCAAATTTTAATCCTAATAAAATAAGGTCAATGAAGCTCAAGGATCAAGTTATATGATCAAACTGTTTAGGTTGAACAATGATATCCATCAAAGGTTCCAAAATATCTCTCCTCTGATTTATGAAAATCCACTTCTGATGTGTGACTGAGATGTAGCACTCTTGAATCCATTCATACCAAAACCAATGATTTGCCCGCAAGTAAAAATGAGACCGTGTAAATCTTGGGCAAATGAAACCTGGAATGCAACAATGCAACTAAGAAACTTTATGCAAGATTTTTGGATTTTTAGATTTTTAATGTTTTTTGGATTTTTAAGATTTTTGATTTTTAAGAGATTTTTGAATTTTAGATTTTTAAGATTTTTTTATTTTTTTTATTTTTAGAATTTTTAGAATTTACCATATCTCAAACAAGATCACATTGGTTTTCTCCCAATTTCTAGCAAGGTATAGGACATGAAAGATGGATTTGGAAGCTGATGGATTAGAAATGGAAAGGTCATGATGGATGAAGCATGCGAATGTGACCCATAGAACCATCTCCTCAAGATTACCCAAGCTAAGGAAAAAGGATATAGCAATGCAAAACATGTTTTTGGATAAGTAATGGAAGTCAATGATGTAGTTCTAGATAGCATATAGGATAATGACCTGATGTCATGAAAGTGAGTGATCCAAAAGAGTTGACATGTCAAGAGGTTTTTGATAACAAATTTTGTACTTTACGTCCTTCATTTCGATCAAGACCAATGGATCAATTTGTGGTAAGATGTGGATAAGGTAGCATGATCAGGATAAAGGGTATTGGAGGCTATGAGGGGATGATTTGGGATTACAGAAAGACTGCATAGGAATAATGAAGGTGGATTTGGGATAAGCAAGATCATGATAGGGTAGCATGGATGAAACAAGTAAATAAGCTGATGGAAAGGATAATGGTGTCAAGATAATTGATGCTCATGGATGTGTTCAACCTTTTAAAGACCAAAGGTAAAAGAGGGACTATGGATGCAAGTGAGATAAATGGTAGAATATGGAAGATGGAGGATAACATGGATGAAACTTTCCCCCAAGTATAGAGTGCAAGAGGGAGGAATTACGCATGACTCCTGTTTGCCAGGTTTTTATCATGGTACTTGTCCAAGGTGCCACAAGAAGTGGTTTTCACCATAGGATGGATTGATTTCTCTTTAATTTTGCTACTAAGGCACCCACTTACCAGGTTTTTACCAAGGCACTTTTCTCTTTTTCAATTTTTTCTTTTTTTTTGTATTTTTCAAAATTTCTCCAAAATCTGGATATTTGGATAATGCTCTTCTAAAAGATATGCTATAATAAACCATGAATATGGCTAAGATGCTCAAAGATATTGATAAGGTGATGATAAAAGACACATATGAAGGATAAGGGTAGATAGTAGTGAAGGTTTTATGCCATAGATTGGATAAGAGGGATGGAAAATGGAAAGTATGTGTTGGATAATGAATATGAGGATAAGAAGAAGATATGTAGTGGATGGAAATGTTGGAAAGATCAACTTTGACACACACTTTGTAGGGTGGTGGAATGATGGAATAAAAATGGATGAAGGAGGTAAGGATGTGTTTGAGGTAGTGGATTTTGGGATATAGGAACCCAAACTAGACTTGAAAAGTGGAAAATGTTTGGAAGGAGATGGAATGGAAGCCTTTGGAAGCTTGAATATCAACTTTGATTTTTATTTTGTGTGCAAGTCTTTCAAAAGTGACTTGGGAATCCACATAGTCTTTGATTTTTCTTTCTTTTGTGATTCTTTTGAATGCATTTATTCAATGAGGGATTTTGGAACCCACATTTTCTTTGATTTTTCTTTTTGTTTGGTGGACCTTTGCGGCCTTTTGGATATTTCTTTTTCCTTTGTGGACCTTTGCGGCCTTTTGGATATTCATTTTTTTCTTTTTATGCACATGTTGATTAGATGAGATATGGTGATCTTTATACAGATGTAGATTCATGGATTTCTGATTTTTATGTTGCACATCCAAATTGCTTCCAAAAGACATGGGAATTGTGGGTGAATGGGAATAATATGGAGGGTTCATATGGATTGGTGTTTGGAAATTCTTCAAATATGTATGCCTTTGTTGATCTTGATACATGGTAGGGTAAGTGAATGAAGAGCTAAGGATGGTAGGAATGGTTGATGGATGAATATATAGACCTAATATGGATGGAGGAGATGGAGACTTTAGCTTTGGGACATAGCAACCCAAAATGGATTTGGAGGATGATGAAGGCGTATGGTTGTGTTTGAATGGTGTAAGATAAGGTGTGAAAGGGATATCAATATCTTTGGAGTGAGTTATATTTCCAAGGCTCTCATATTTAAGATTTATCTTTTTACCAATAGGCTCATGAGTAGATTTCATAGGAGCAACTTTGATAGGATCAACTAAAGCTTGAAGGGATTTATTCTCATGCAAGGGATTTGGAAGAATGGTGGTTCCTTGAGGTGAATATGGAGGAATGTGACAAGGAGTTGATGGGATACTTCAATCTTGACAAGGATCTTTGGATGGTGTAGAGAGGGTGCTTTGCTCTTGATTTTCAATATGTTCATTGGAAATGATGGAGGGGATATCTTGATATTTCTTGGGAATTGGAATAGGTATAGAGCTTGGAAGAAAACTTTGTTCGTGAAATGGAAGGATATCAACTTGGAAGACATGAAAGGGTACCAAGGGATCATCACAAGATTCTATGGATATGAGACCTTCATAAAATATGGGAGGGGATTGTATAACATCTTGATCTTGATATTTATTGATACTTGTTTCTTTTCTCTTTGGATTATCCTCTTGACAAGGAGCCACTTCTAAGGATAAGGTAGATGCTTGGATATGCGTGGGGAATGTTTGGAAGATTGATGGAGAATATTTTTGAAGAGGCATTGAAGCACATGAAGCTTTGGGGTCCAAGATATTTGAAGCATGGAAACAATTTGTAGCAAGATGTAAGCTAGCTTGGGTTTCTTTTAGAGGTAGCCCTTGAGGGTAGACATAGTCAATGGGAAAAATGTCGTCAATAGGTTCACTCTTTGGTGGAGGAATTTTGGATAGTTGTGAAGCTTTGTGAGATGGACAAAGGATGAAAGAAGTAAAGGTCATGGGAGAAACCCTGGTAGATAGGGTTTTGAACATTAGATCTTTCTTGAGAGTGGTACCTTGCTCTTCATTATTTTTATTATCTCGATCACAAATAGGGTGGTCAGGACATTTATGTTGATCCAAGATAGGTTTGTTTCTCTCAAATTCCTCTTTTTTTGGAGAAGATGAAGATATAGATGGTCCATCATCATAAAGAAAAGGAAAATTGATCTTAATGATGGCTTTTTATATGATGTATCCTTTTGTTTTTCCTCATCCTTCCTTAAGGTCGATATGTCATCATTATGAGGAAGGGTAGCTCTTGAGAAAAATATGCTTCTTTATCCCTCTTCAAAATTATGTGCATTATTTCCATAAACCTAGGATCTTGGGATGCCTCCAATATTTCATCTTGAGTTACTTTATCATATGGAGTCCCATGGAGATTTTCATCTTGATTTTGATAATTATTCTCCACCATAGGATTGATTCATTTCTCAAATAGATTCATCATTATAAATGTTTGAATGAATTATTATCTATTTGTTGCACTGACCAAGAATAAATATGAAAAGGGTATCCAAATATGATTTTAAAATCTTTCCAAACCCTTGGGAAATGCCCCCTATTTTCCCTTCTTTTTTTCTGGGCGACACTTGCCTATGTGTAGGAGACCTTTAAATGTTGGTACGCGGTTACTAGAATTCCTCTACGTGGCACTCTGTAGTTCACAGGCGGCACATAATTGTTTGTAGGCGGCTCTTTGATGATCAAAGTTGAAATTTTCAATTTTTTTGGATTTTAAAAGCTTAATGGTTTTGATCAGACCTGTTAAAGAAGATTCTTGTGTGAAAATGAAGTACAAACTCAACACACACATCAAATTTGCACCATGTCCCTAAAACAACACTAAAAGTGTATGTTCTTGGATGATTTTAGAAGTATATCACAAAAAAGTCTTCTAAGCAATCTACCTAGAGTCAAACAAATTTGGCTTTTAACAATGACTCTAAAAAAGTAGGCTTACTAATTAACAAGGTTTTAATCAAACCTCCATTCTAACTCTTGTCAAGTTCCTTTACCCCCTTGCGGGCTTCCCACATGCACAAAAGTATGATTTTGTGCAATCCTGAAGGACTACTCGAGGAAGTGAGGATGACTTGCACAAGAATTAGTCACTTTCTGATTAAGGTAAAGTGAATTTTTTTATAGTGGGTTGGATGATATCATGACAAAAGCGATTGTCTCCCACTTTGGGTCATTCCCTCTCACCATTCTTGTAAGGTGAATCTCGGGAGGCAGGCCCTTTAAAGATCTATTTTAATCTAGCATACATGGAAAAATAAGAAATCAAACTCGGTTCAACAAGTTTGGGAATTTGATTCACTCAAAGAGTGAAGAGCATATCCCTATTGTCTTCCTTCATTCCAAACACTTCAAGAAATTTTTGTTCTTTTTGAACCCCTTGACAAGGAGGTTCTTAAAAATGAAGTGTGTGGTTCAATTAATCCTCCCTTTCTTTCTACCACCCAAACTTGACACTTTTGGGTTTTTGATCAATTTTGAAAAGTTGAGAGCATATACCTAATGTCTCATTTGAATAGAAAATAGTAGGGTGTCCCTAATTATACTAGATTCAAAGAATTTGCCACAATTTAAGCAATGCAAGCTTGATTAGAAAAATACCTTTTTTCAAAGCTAGCAAAGGCTAGGCGCATTTTTGATGTATTTTGCATTTTTTTTGCTACTCACCTAGTGGTGATCGTTTCCACTCTGGATCCTCCAACAAGTTAGTCAACACAAAGAAAGACAAAGTGAAGAAAAGCTTGCAAATCTAATTGATAAAATGCTCTTAAGTTCTTTTTTATCAAATTTTGTAAAATCAAGCTTTAAAGAACTCAAAAAACAAGAAATCAACTAAAGAGTAGGGAATTTCTTTTTGTATGAAAAAAATACTTTGATGTAGTGATCATAAAAATGCTCTTCTTCTTTTAAATTTTCCAAAATGTTAGATGCGTGAATTTCTTTAGAATGTTTATTTTGTGCTCTTACCTCTTTGCTAGGCCTTGTCACTCTTTTCTCTGGTTTCTATACTTTTGGATGATTTTTCATCTGCAGGAATCGAAAATACAGAGAGTTAGAAAAGTGAACAAATAAATTAGAACTTGATAAAAATAAATAAGTTCTACAGGGCATTTAACAGCTAATAAGCGGCTTTTAATTGTTAGAAAGTGGAATTTAAAACTTTAAAAGAGGCAATTAAATGTTAAAAAGTGGCTCTGGAAAATCCACTGGCGACTAATGAAAAACCACAGGCAGCACAAAATGTGTAAATTGCAGTCAAAAAATGATAGTGAGTGGCTTTGGAAAGATCAAAGATGGTCTTTTACTTTTAACAGGCGGCCCTTTATAGAACTAGGCGGCACAATTTATCTCATACACGACCTAAGAATGAAAGACATAAATAGAAGAAAAATCTTTAGGCGGCTCTTAAATCTTTGTACGCGGCTCTCAAATATTTGTACGTGGCTCTTAAATATTTGTACGTGGATTTTCACCTATTTTCTACAAAAATGTCAAGAAAGTGAAGTAAAACACACAAAAATATGATAAAACGATGGAAATTGAGGCTTAAAGCCCCACTGTGGGCGCCATTTGTGTGTGAGAAAGTACACCTTCATGAAATTAGGATTCTAAACTACAATTCTATGAAAATAAAACAACAATTTAGCCTAAGAATTGCAATTAAATCCACGACATCTCATGGTTCTCTATCTAAGCTTTTTTTAAAGAGCTCTTAGCCTTAATCTCTCTCAAGGACAATCCTAGAATGACAAATTGATAAACAAAATGCTTAAATCTAGCTCAATTCTCTCAAATGATATGAAATTCTAACTCAAATGCTCATGATATTACTCTTAAATCAATAATTTGCTTCTACAAATGATCAAAATGCTCTCAATTGCTCACAAATTTCCTATAATAAGGATGCTATGCATTCAAATTTTCTAGGATATGAAATGCATACAAAATGGCTTGTATTTATAGCAAATTCCCAAGGGTATGGGGTAGAGTGAATTGAACATAGTTTAATCCTTGGTTGAGTTTGATCCCTCAAATGGTTTCAAATGGGGGGACCATTTAAATGGTTGTCCTCAAAGGGTGGGACAAGAAGACAAAATACTCAATTCTCATTGGTTGATCAAATTGAGTTGAAATAAAATAGGATTTATTTAATTCAATCAATTAATTAAATTATCTATGTAAGGGTGAATGGGTTGGATTTGATTTTTGATTTAAAACTATATAATTAATTGATTAAAATCAATTATATAATTTGATTGATGCCTTTTAGGCCTGAATTTGATTATTTGATTTCATGATTATTTAATCCTTTTGATTTTAAATTTGATTTTGTCCAATTTTCTTGATAAATGTCTATTTGAATGACTTTGATCCATTTTGATTCATTTTGATGAGATTTAGGGCAATTGGCTGAGATTTGCAAATTTGGATGATTAAGAAATACCTGGTCAATTTTAGGTGTCTACAGGTGTATCCCTATATGAGCGAGAATCAGTGATGAGGTTTATGATATACCTTTATGATGTTCTTTTGTGAACCTATGGTAGGTTACCTAGTTGTATAGTAGGAGGTGGCTTGTAATAAGTGTCGGAGCTCACAAGTGGTTGCTAGGATCATTTATTGTAAGTATTCATAATAAGTGATAATATAATAATTTGTTAGGGTGCATTAGTATAATATAATAAGATATAATGCCTCACCCATGCTTGAGTGCTATTATAGGCTAATATGGAGGATGAGATGATTCTTTCCACCTTGAGGGGTGTGTGTCTTCATAGTTAGTGACTTTTTCTGTTTAAGAGGTCATTGACACCGTGTATGGTCACTTGAGTGTCGGGATCTATTGAGGGATTTCTAGGACAAAACTCAAGGGTTAGATGTACATGATGACACCTTCCTATATATAGCTTAGGTTATCCTTTGTGTGTTAGTTACCTCTGGTATTTTCTAGATTTTCTTATTTGTGATTCAAAAATATTCTAGGATCTTCCTGTGCATTTCTTTATGATGGTCTTGTATATCTTTGATGTTTGTCTTCTTGTTGTATACCCGTGTGAGTGGGCCTGTTATTATCTCCTCATCACGGTTGGAGTGGACCTTTGGTTACATGTGGTTGGGTGGTAGTGATTCTTATTACCATTGAGATCCAATGTTCATCTTCATGCTTGGATGATCCTTGTTACAGTTTTTCTTCTTCTATCTTCTTCATCTTCTGGAAACTTGTTCAGTTTCATGAGTTGTATACTTGTGCCATATGTGGATATTGGTTGACATCCTTTGGAGGATGTGTTGTATTTTATTGTTATGTACTAATGCATACCCTGTGAATTGTGCAGTGGATACTAATTCTTGTATGAATACCTTGGGTCAGATGTATATGTGGTCTTTTCATGTGAGATGTATATTATTAGATTTAGTTGATGTATCCTTATGTCAGTTATTTATAGTTGTTTTCATAGATTAGTTTTCTTAAGTAATTCTACGTCAAGGAACCCTCAAGATTTTTAACCTTTGTTGAATTGTATTTCATGTACTTCATTGTATTACTTCCACATTGTTATCATTATTATATGTAAAAATTTAAAAAAAAAAACAATTATCCTGTTAACTTAGTATCTTATTTAAGTTAGTTCTCCTGGGTTCCCTAGTGGAGCATTGCACTTGATATCAGAACCAAGTTTCTACACTAGGAGCTCTGTGAAATTTGTATGCCCATTAGTTGTCTTTTGGTTTAAAACTTGAAACAAACATAGACATAAAACTATGATGTATTTAAAACTATTTCCTTGTGTTTATTTATTCTCTTTTGTCGCATTTTGGTTTTGAGTTTGAGTTGTTATTTGATTCTTTTGGTTGCTTCAGGTATGGAGTCTCTTAAGTCTAGAGTCATGGGAGGCCTTGATCAGGACTAGGCCATGAGGATTGAACACCTTGTTAGAGAGCTTGATGACCTCACTGATGGAGGAGTTTGAGTCTTCCAATCTTGAGATTTTAGGGGTGCAATTTATAAGGCTTTGTTAGTTGAACAGGATCATCTTATAGACTCGAAGGGTGATCTAAATCAACAGGGTGAGAAAATCTCTCATGATTGTTTTAGTGGTCACTTAGGGGTGCAGTCTAGTGGACCTACTTTTGGTTTTAGAGGTAATCATTCTCAGAGAGATGGGAATTATGGAGGTCCTTCTACCTTTCCAAAAGGTAAGCTGTCTCAGGAGTAGGGAGGAATCATTCCTCCTACTTTTAGTGTTCCTTGGATTAGGAATTTCCATCATATTCAGAGCAACAAGCATAGATGAATAGTTTAGTATAGTGGACCTACTTTTGGTTACAAGGGTAATCAACCACAGGGAGATAGGAACTCTGGGAACCCTCCTACAATTTTGAAGGATAACCAGAACTAGAAAGGTAAGAGATTCCTTCATGGTACTAGTGGTCGTTCTCAGTTGGGGAACTATCACAAATGGCTGTGTAGTATGCGTAATAGGACTAATCAACCAGTTTAGAGAGTGCATCAGGGTGTCAATAGGGGTAGTGTTCAGTAGTATAGTGCACCTTCAGTTAGAGGAAGTGGTAGTAGAGGAGCTTGTTTTTCATGTGGTCAACTTGGTCATATTGCGATCAATTGTCCTCACCATATAGTGCAGTTCTTAGGGAAGAGGCCAGTGGATTCTAAGCCTATAGTTGGGAGTGTTGATAGATCTCACAGAGTGTATTCAGCCCTTGATCACCCTCTAGATGTGTATCATGCTTCTATGATTGAGGTTGTGATTGGAGGACCAGTAGCTAGTTTTAGATTCCTGCAGTAGGGAATGACCCCCAGTGTTCGAATTAGAGACCTGGGAAGGATCCTATAGGATCCACACTTTGAGTCTTTTGGGACTCAGTAGGATGATTTGTGTTGAGGGATTCATATCTTTATCTTTGTTATAGGCTTCTAGGAGTAAGTTTAGTTTTAGGGGAGGAGGATGTAATACCCACCCCTTAGTCTTCCTTTTTGTTTCAGTTGCCAAACTCTTTTAGGCCTTTTCATGTATGTGTGAGTTATTTCAGTTGATTTTGAGGATAATCATGTATTACTTTTCATTGTCATTGATCCATTATTTAGTTATATTATATCATCTATTTTCATTTGATTTGTAGTTATTTCATGATGATTATGTATATGTTATGATGTCATTTTGATTATGGTTTTCTAACAATACTGACCCTATATATGTATGCACATGGATCATTTGTATGTTTGGCATTACTACTTGACGTGTTTGGTATGGTATGGGACAGAGTCATAGTTACTTACTTCGGCAAGATCCACACGATAAACTAGTCTCAACCATTTTTTTTCTATATTATATGTATGCATATGTTCGTCTTTGTGATGACAGGTTTGTAGGTATCGGGTTACATCTTCCCTAAATTGGAAGAAGTGAGCGTGCCTATCACAATATCTCAATGGTAAGAGAGGGGAGATAGTAGTCAGACCTAAAACCCTAACCTAAGCCTATTTTCCTAATAATCGGACGAGTATTAGTTTGTCTACCTTACGCAGATTCGTCTAGTTGATGTGAATTCATGGATCCTACCCTTGTGTGTGTTTGAGTTGATTTTGGTTGATTTTAGTTGAGTGTTTTGATATTTTATGATTTATCATGTTAATTCTGAAATTGATTATTGTTGGAATTAATTATTAAATATAGGGTATTTAATTAATTGAAAATTAAATAAATACCTATGTTTAATTGGGAAATTAATTATAGTGCAATTATTAAATATTGGGATTTAATTAAATATTTAAATTGGAATTTGAGTTATATTAGATTTTATAATCATTAAATAATTAAATATTTAATTAGATGAATAAGAGTGTGCTTTAAATATTTAATCTATTTAATTAATTACATGTGCAAGATAATTATTGAAATTGGAGTTTGAATTCATAATGCAAGCTGGTTTAATGAGTCAAAGTTGAGTTGCATAATTAAAGGGACATTTTAATTAATAGTTTTTATTTTCTTTCAATTTTGAGTTGAGTCCTTTTAGGGATGAACTGGTGTGTTGTGATGAGGGTTTGCATGTTTGGGGTAAGTTGATTCTCTTTAGGAGAATTTTCTTCTCATTTGGGTGATAACAGATTTTGTAGGATTTTGGAGAACTTTTGTGTGTTCTTGGCATATTGGAGAATTTGGGGATTTTGTCGTTGCATGTTGTATTGAAGCTTTGTGTGAATTCTTGGTTTTCTTGTGCTTGGAGAATTCAAGGTTCAATATTCTTCAAAGGCATAATTTCTCTATTTCTTGCATTGGATCTAAGGTAGGGTTTGTGATCCCTTTGTTGATCTCAATTTTTGTAGAAATTTTCCTTCTTTGTGCTTGGATTGTTTCATTTCCTTAATTAGATCTATTTGGAGTTATTTTTGTTTAATTGGATGTTCTTGAAACCCTAGGTCCATTAGTTTTAGAGAAGTTTATAATTTAGCATAGCACGGTTATGCTATTCAAATTTCATAAAAAAAATTCCTTATAAAACTCCTAGAAAATGAAAAAATCAATTATCCTATAGTGGAAAGAAAAAAAAAATTTCCCTTAGAAATAATCTCCTTAAAAAAAAAATTGTTGAAAACAAATGGCTCTCTGGAAAAATACAAAGATTAAGAAAAATAAAACACTAGTCAAAATAACCTTTTAAAAAAGATGAAAATGGAAAAACAAAAGAAAAGGAGTTTCTTCAATTATTTCCATTTTTGGAAATTAAAATAAAATAAATAAATAAAATATAAAGTTTGCTTTAGAAAAAGTTTGTTTTAAATTGAAATTCATTAAAAAAAACATAATAAAATAAAATTTAAAAGTAAATGGGGAGGTGGGGACCACCAACCCCTCACCCCCCAAGGGTGGGCATGGCAGCCTAACCTTTCGGCGCAGTAGCCGAAGCTATCGGCACGGCAGCCAAGGCCGCTAGTCGCAACCCTGCCCATGGCTCCTCCCTTTGTGGAGGGAGGCCGGTGGGTGTGGAGATAAGATGGGGTGGGGGCCACGACGACCCCCCCCCAAATGTATTTTAATTTAGTTTTTTTGTTTTATTAAATTTTAAAATTAGTTTAATTAAATTTTATTTGTGTTTTTTTGTATTTAATTTAGTTTTAGATTAATATTATTAAATTGTATTTATAATATTATATGTAAATTATTAATATTAATAAATTTTATTTATAATATTGGTAATTTTAAAGGTTCTTGTAGACACCTGAAAATGGACAGGCTTGCGACTTTACATTAAAAACACTAATTTTCATCTATTAATTAATGGTTTTTAATCATTAATTAATCATCTATTTTATTCTAAATTCATTCCCCAAATCATCTAATCAAATTTCCAAAATTAATTAAATAATTAACTTTATTTAATTAATTAATTTTAATTAACTAATTACCATTAATTAGTTAAACTCAATTTCCTATAGTTTAAATTCAAATATTTAAACTTACTAATTAAATTCTTTCAATTAAATTAATTTAATTTCATTCAATAAAGCAATTCTAAATCAAAAAGAATTCAATTATCTCACATGTTGGAAATGTTGGAAAGTTGACTATACTAAAGTATATGACTCTATTTAGTGTTGTCATTATGGCAACAAAGTCATATGAAGTTTTGGAGTCAGTACACATTATCAGAAGATCAGAAATTGGCTAAGTACAGAAAACAGGACAGAGCAAGGAACAAACTGTTATAGTTTTGATTAGCATGTGTTCATTTTATATCCAAATGATATGCGCCTTTGAAGATAAGCTTATGAGTATGTTTACATGCTAATTCTAAGAGAGTATGATCAGATCTGCAAGTATGAAGAAGATACAGCCAGTTGAAGAGGTACAGCCAGTGAATGTCAAAACAGGAAAGAGATCGTGGAAAGAGCCGACAGAGATTGTTTTGGCATGGACGTTGCACTCATCTTTAGGACTTGCACCTTTACATTAGTCATTTTTAGTGACCTAAAAATCTATTGTTAAAAGCGCATGACTTGATTCATCCGGGATAATTAGTTAGAGCTATTTTGGTGAAGTGGACTGTGTGAAAAGACGTGTCTGTTCAGTTTGAGTAAAGAAGTTATAATTAATGTTAAGCCGACTTAATGAAGGGTTGCGTGGTTATGTAAGTGATCAAGATAGATTGTAAAAGGTTTCCTAAAGCTAACATGTTCATATCATTTGAGGAAGTACTTATAGAAGGTCATTTGTGATGGAAAAAGTTGCGGAAGCCAGAGATAAGAAAAGCAGAGCAGAGTGTAAAAGCAACAAAGATATATCTATCATATGTTGATGATATAGATATTGAAGTAGAAGCTTTCAGAGTGAATATAAGATTTTTATAATTCTTTATAAGAGGTTAAAGCATCAGCGCACAAAAGGAATTGATCAGACAAGCAGTGTCACAGCAGCAGTTCACCTTGCAGATACAACGTGTATCAAATATTCAGAAGGTTGTAGCCTTCACCATTTGGATAGTGAGTCCACCACCCCTAACAGGGTTATTGTAAAAGACTCCTAATAGGGTCTGACCCTTAACAAGGTCTCTGTACTTCATGTATTGTAAAGACAACTCCTAACATGGTTAATGATCTTCTAACAAGGATCATAAGACACTAGTAAAAAATATTTGTGGGTACTAATTCCCATCGGGGTTTTCACCTACATTGGGTTTTCCCTGTAATCATATATGGTGTTATGTGTTGTGTATATTTATCTTAATTGCATCGATATTCAAGTTTAGTACATAAGCTTTAAGTAAAGATTCAGATAATAAGAAAAAGTATTAATTGATAGATCACTTATTCACCCCCCCCC
>MU227982.1:7127239-7137927 GCA_018584345.1 Thuja plicata | reverse complement strand
CAAGATTCATCATTCAAACCCTAGATCTAGCCATCATGGTGGTGTGATCTTCCTTCAAGATCCTTTGTGCATCCTCAAGACTCTTTCATCATCTCTTCAAGGTGGATTTCAAGCATATAATCATGGAATTTTTTGGTTTCTATTGAGTCTAAGCTTTCATATTTACATACTTGCATACATTTGAATTATAATTGCATATCTATTTAATATCATAGCTTCATTATTAGATTCAATTCTACTACTTGCTATCATTCTATAATCTATTGATTTCAAGGTTAATTCCTAAATTAGGGTTTGACTAAGGCAAACCCCTCCCCCCCAACAAAAAAACCTCTTTTTCTTGTAGGTACAGGTTCAGGACTGTGGATTTGAACTCAGATCTGGATACCCTTTTTGGCTTTCTTATGGACTCTACAAACAGATTCTCTGTCAGACCTGTGCAAGTCAGGGTTGACATTATTGGGACAAGGTTGACATTTTTGGGTCAAGGTTGACCTTTTTCATAAGATAGTGTCAGATCGAAAAAATATTTCTGGGTTTTGTTCATCTCTGCGTTCCAATTCTAGATCAAACTTTAGTTTTTCTAGAAATAGAGTACAGACCTCAGAAAAGAGCATTCTTTGATCTGCAATTCTTTAAGGTTAGTACATTTCTCCTATTTCTTCAATTACTATCATATATCATATCTATATATTCAATTAACAGAATTTAAGATCTTCTTCTTTACTCTCATTTCCAAATGGTTGATTCATTTGTGCATTAATCCGTCTTTTGGGTTGATCAACTTAGATCTTGCATTTGTGCATTTGGGGATAAAGGTGGAACATCTTATCTTCTCCCTAATCACAATTTCAATATACAATCAACACAATTCAAATTAAATGTAAAGGTTAGGGAAATACACAATCAAACCCTAATAAAACTAAATAAACACTAAAGGAACATTTTTCTTCCTTTACATTTTGGTGAACCTGCGATAGACAACTCCTTCTTTTTGGTGTTAGATTTACATCTTAGATTACAATTTACAAAAAAAAAATATACAAAAATAAAAAAGTTAAATACTCATAAAATATACAAAAACACTTCTTGCATTTCATTCGTTATGAAGATCTTTTGGTGTATGGCTATTTTTCTCATTATTCTTCTCTTAGCATCTCTTTATAGTACTTATTATGTGTATGAGACTATTCTCCATTTTATTACATTTATCACTCTTCATAGTGCGCTTGCTTATGCCATTATGAGATTGACCAATACTAGTCTCCCTAATTTTAAAACTTCTATTAGGGATGTGTGTAATGGACTCATTACTCTTTTGGATTATGTGAAGAATTTTGTAGATGACACACCATTGCCTAATCTTCCTAATCTTCTTCCTAACCTTCCTAATCCAATTCCTAATAATCCTACTCCTATTCTTCAATCTTCCATCCCTAGTTCTTCTCACACTTTTGTTGAGGCTCAAACTATGGTACAAGATGTGGATGTGCAAGAATTCCTAGATTTACCTTCTCCTTCTTATCCCATCCAGGATGATATTAAGAGAAAATCCCAAGAAAATTCTCCTAAAATCATCATTCCACCTTACACAAAATTTTCTCATGAACAAAATAATCAATCACCTCCTATAGAAGCTTTGCAAGATAGATACACTACAGGATACACTATGGTTGATAAACAAGGCTATAAGGGTTTAGGGCTTGGTGTTAATGAACATGTCATTAAAAAACCAATTCATGTGTCCTAAACAAAATATGCATGGTATAGGTTTCCCGCCTTCTCAATTTGAGGTAGCTGATCTTAACTATCATCCTCCTCTTCATATTCTTCTTCCAACACCTAGCTTAGATCACCCTGATACTCCTCAAGATGTGGCTAAAAAGGTGTATGTCCAGTTAGTGAATTCCAAGAAAGAAATCTTCAAACCCATTCTGATAAATTCTCTCTCTAAATATAAATTTCCTTTTCATTATAGTAGTAAACATTTACTTTTTGACTGCGTGCATTTCAAGCTATATGTAAGAGAAAGAGCTGCTTTGGGAATTATATCTCATTCCCGTGCAGTATTACAATTTCTTCATAGTTTTGATATAGTGCATTCCCCTCATTCTTCTATAAGTTAGATTGCATTTCTCCTCTTGTCTCTTCACTGGGGGGAAAGAGGTATCTTATTCCAATCTTATAGGATCCATTCTACTCTTAGCATATTTTTTGTGTTGAGTTTGATTGGTTATTCTTTCTATATTCTATGCCTATAAATCATTTGTGATATCTTTTCTATAACATTTGTTTTGTAAGGATATCTCTTTTCTATGAAATCTCTTGATATAAATTGATATATCCCTTGCCTACACATCTGGGGGGCAAGGTATGTTCTTTTTTCTTCTATGTAAGGAGCTACTTTCCTTAGCTTAGTGGCATGTGTTTATCTTACAAGATTATTTCTTCATAAAGATTGGTGTTTTGACTATTGATAACCTCTTATATGAGAGGTGATTTTCCTAGGTCATCGCCTCTTCTTTATTTTGTAAACTATATTTCTGATAAACTCTTGCTCTTACTTTGGGTTAGAGTTTGATTCCTTCATCCAAGGATTCCTCTTCCTCTTTATTATAGGGGGATTTTTGATTGAATCTTTGTTCCCTGTTTTCTTTAGAAGATGACATTTTATCCTAAGCACTCATCTATGGTGAGGGTCTTGTTGATGAGATCTCTTCCCTCTTGAGGATCCTTTTTCCATAAGTGACATATTCATTTCACGATTATCTATGTTCTTGGATATAAGGGTCAAGGCTCTTCGCTAAGAATATGGTATACATTGTTGTTAAGCTGGATATCTCCTTACCTTGTGAAGTAGGTATTCTATTTTCTCTTCCTTATCCTGCCTAGTGGGTAGTCATGATAAAGAGGGGGCATATATAGGGTCTCCCTTGTACTATAGTTTACATTTATTTACATTTTTCAGCATGCTAAATCCTTGGAAGCTAACGCACATAAGTTGCTAAATCCTGAAGAGACACGCATTTTTATTTTTTACTTTTATTTTTGCTAAATCCTTGAAAGGTAACACACATAAGTTTCTAAATCCTGAAGAGATATGCACCCTTTTATTTTTATGATATACTAAATCCTCAAAAGGTAACGCACATAAGTTGCTAAATCTTGAATGGACACGGGTCAACCTTGACCTAGGTCAGAGTTGACCTTGACCTTGACCTAGGTCAAGGTTGACCTCAACCTTGACCTAGGTCAGGGTCAACCTCGACCCTAACCAGGTCCCCCCTTTCAAATCTGGAAGCTTGTCAGCTGCCGGGGGTCATCCAAAATTTAATTTTCCCACCTCTGGGTCGGCTGTTTTGGGTTCCAAAGCATTGATTCCTAAATTATATTTAATATAGGTCCTCTCCTAGGGGTAAAGGCTTTAATGTGAATTTAATTATCCTATGTCAGCCTCCTTAGAAGATTGTGCCCTAGTTTCATATAAAAGGGAGCCTTCTCCTCTCATTTTCTCTAGCCATTATCAAGTAACAAGCGCTAAGGCAACTAAGCATTCAAAGGACATTCAAGCATCCATTATTCTATATGTTTTCAAGCTCTCAAGGTGTTCAAGTCTTTCTCTCAAGAATTCAAGTTCTCCATTGAAGATCAAGGATTCAAGCTTTCAAGCCTTTGAAGGGATTAGGTTCAAACATTTAAGATTCATCATTCAAACCCTAGATCTAGCCATCATGGTGGTGTGATATTCTTTTAAGATCCTTTGTGCATCCTCGAGACTCTTTCATCATCTCTTCAAGGTGGATTTAAAGCATACAATCATGGAGGTTTTTGTTTTCTATTGAGTCCAAGCTTTCATATTTACATACTTGCATACATTTAAATTATAATTGCATATCTATTTAATATCATAGCTTCATTGTTAGATTCAATTCTAGTACTTGCTAGCATTCTATACTTTATTGATTTCAAGGTTAATTCCTAAATTGGGGTTTGACTAAGGCAAACCCCTCCCCCCAAAAAAATAAACCTCTTTTTTTTTCAGGTATAGGTTTAGGACTGCGGATTTGAATACATATCTGGATACCCTTTTCTGCTTTCTTCCCGACTCCGTGAACAGATTCTCTGTCAGACCTGTGCAGGTCAAGGTCGACATTATTGGGTTAGGGTTGAAATTTGTGGGTCAAGGTTGACCTTTTTTATAAGATGGTGTCAGATCAGAAAAATATTTTTGGGTTTTGTTCATCTTTGCGTTTCAGTTCTGGATCATACTTCAATTTTTCCAAAAATAGAGTATAGACCTCAGAAAACAACATTTTTTGATCTGTAATTCTTTAAGGTTAGTACATTTCTCATATTTCTTCAATTAATATCATATATCATATCTATATATTCAATTAATAGAATTTAAGATCTTCTTCTTTACTCTCATTTCCAAATGGTTGATTCATTTGTGCATTAATCCCTCTTTTGGGTTGATCAACTTGGATCTTGCATTTGTGCATTTGGGGATAATGGTGGAACATCTTATCTTCTCCCTAATCAAAATTGCAATATACAATCAACACTATTCAATTTAAATGTAAAGGTTAGGGAAATACACAATCAAACCCTAATAAAACTAAATAAACACTAAAGGAACATTTTTCTTCCTTTACGGATGGTACCACCGGCCTGGGGGAAAGACAACAAGGCATAATGGAATTGTCTCTCTTGCAAACCCAGAGAAACAAGAGAGGGTTAGAATATGGGAAAAAAAGAGCTGGTCCTATAATCCAAGACATCCAAGTTGATTAGGAACAAATAGCAGAGATGCATCGAGGGCACAACACAAAACATGTCTTGATAAGAAACCTAGTAGCACAGTTGTTGCCCGCTGAAGAGGGAACCACACAAGCCCAAATAGACCTCCATATAGCAATTGATGATAACAAAGGAAGTGAGACATATGATGAGCATTCTATCAAGACTGACTCCCACAAGTATGAGTGGAGGTCCCTTCATGACTCTGAACCATCGATCCCAGATTATTCCCCTCGGTCAAAAACTATCATAAACCTAGAATACTTATTTGACCAACTATCCATTGTCGAACAACCCTACATATATAAGCATTTCATTTATCATTCCTCTAGTGGTGCATCCACATCACAGTCCAATTTTGTAGGAACCATATATGTAGTCCCTTTCAATCAACTAGAGTCAAACAACCATGAAAGTATCTATCTTGTACACCCAGAGCTAATAGAGTGGGATCAACAAGGATCGCCTAATTTAGATGTCTTCGAGAATGATGAGGCTATTTCTAATTTCATGGGACTTATGGAAGGCATTCCATTAGGAGACCACAAGGAAGGCTTCACCATTGACCTCAAAAGAGTGACATATTTCAAGGAGGCATCTCCTCTTTCCAGTCCACAAGAGAAAAAATAACAAAAAAATGATAAAAATATAAAACAAGATGTATCTTCTAGTGAAAACCTCACGGAGGCACTAGAAGATGGAAAGAAGGAACTCCTCCCCTTGACAGAGGAAAAATTAGCATTACTAGTAGAAGAAACAGAGGAATTCAATTTGGGAGATGAAAAGAACCCAAAGAACATGTACTTGGAAAAACCACTCACCCTTGAGGAGAGAGAATAGTTTATCAGCTTCTTTAAAGAAAGGATGATCAATTTTGCATGGTCCTACTCGGATATGCCAGGGTTAGATCTAGATTTAGTACTACACCATCTCCCGTTTCTACCCAACGCCAAACCTGTCAAGTAGAAGCTAAGAAAGATGCATCCCCATGTTGCATTTCTAGTCAAGGAAGAGTTGAAAAAGATCCTAAATGCAAAGTTCATAAGACCAATACCATATGCAGACTGGATATCTAACTTGGTGCCAGTTACAAAGCATAGTGGTCAGATATAGATTTGCACAGACTTCAAAGATCTCAACATAGCTTGTCCCAAGGATGACTTTCCCTTACCCAACATTGATATGATAGTAGATCTAACCACTGGACATAAAATTCTATCACTCATGGATGGATTTTCAGGGTATAATCAGATAAGGATCATGCCAGAAGACCAACATAAAATAGATTTCACATGTCCTTGGGGCACTTACTGTTGCAACGTCATGCTGTTTGGTCTAAAAAATGTTGGCGTGACATATCAAAGGGCTATGACAACTATATTTCATGATCTCATCTATAAAACAATGGAAGACTATGTGGATGACATACTAGCCAATTCAATGCTTCGCAAGGATCATCTACAAGTATTGGGACCAATCTTTGACAAAATACAGGAATTCAAGGTCTGTCTAAACCCAAATAAATGTGCATTCGGTGTCACAACAGGAAAGCTACTGGGGTTCATATTGTCACATAGAGGCATCAAAGTAGACCTAGAGAAATTCAATGCAATATTAGACATGCCTCCACCATCAAACCTGAGGCAACTAAGAGGGTTACAAGGAAGGCTCCAATCAATCAGGTGCTTCATAGCTCAGCTAGCAGACAAATGCCATCCATTCAAACATCTACTGCAAAAAGATGTCAAATTTATATGGACTGAGCAATGCGAACAAGCATTCCAAATATTCAAGGACTACCTCCTCAAGTCTCCTATATTGGTGCCACCAGTCCAAGGTAGACCATTGCTTCTGTATATCTCAGCGACGGAGTCAACATTAGGTGTACTCTTGGCACAACATGATGATACAGGTAAAGAAAGGACCATCTACTATCTAAGAAGAACATTGGTTGGATATGAAATCAACTATATGCCAATTGAAAAGTCATGCCTTGCAGTTGTCTTCACTTCCCAAAAGCTAAGACATTATATGTTGAGTCACCAAACAAAGTTGATCACACATATTGATCCTTTAAAGTACCTCCTAAGAAAAGTAGCACTCACCGGATGACTTGTGAAGTGGGTAATGATCTTAAGTGAGTTTGACATTGAGTACATAGACAAAAAGGCCATCAAAGGGCAAGTGATCATGGATCAACTAGCAGAGGCACCTATACAGGACCATCAGCCTATTATTTCTGACTTTCCTGATGAATCTATTATGACACTACAACCAATGATCGACGTATGGCAACTCTATTTTGATGGGTCATGTAGGAACCATGGTGTGGGGGAAGGGATAGTGCTTATCACTCTAGATCATGATACAATTCCAAATTATTTTAGACTCAACTTCCCATGCACAAACAACATAGCTAGATACGAAGCACTGGTCATCGGTCTAAAGATAGAAATTCAATGGAGAATCAATAACCTTAAGGTCTTTGGAGACTCACAGTTGGTCATCAGTCAAGTCAAAAATGATTATACAACCAAAGATGAGAATATCATACCATACAGAGCACAGATGGAAACACTACGCACCAAGTTTCATTACATCTTCTTTGAGCAAGTCCCATGAGCACAGAAAAAAGTTGTAGATGTGATGGATACCATAGCATCATTGATTGATATGCTAGGCAATGAAACGAGATTCCAGTTTCTAATAGAGAAACTCTTGGTGCTATCACAGAATCAGCATGCGTCCTTGTTGGTCCTGAAAACCCATGGTACCAAGATGTCTATAACTACCTCCAAAATAGTGTCTTACCTCCCAACTTGTCTAGGAACTAGAGAAAGTCCCTCATCCGCCAAGCCTCTAGGTATACCATCCTCTCAAATACTTTATATAGAGAAAGTCTAGATGGAATGCTACTATGATGTCTCACTTCCATGGAATCTTGGAGAGCTTTGTACGAGGTACATGAAGGAATTTTTGGAACCCACAGAGGTGGCAACATCTTAGATAAGAAGATCATTCGCATGGGATACTATTGGCCCACAATAGAGACAGATGCACACAAACATGTACAAAGGTGAAGATAGTGTCAGATTCATGGAGACCTCATCCATGCACCATCCCAAGAACTAAATCCTATCACATCACCATTGCCATTTTCCATGTGGGGATTTGACCTAGAGGGAAAAATTACACCTTCTTCAGCAAATGGACACAAATACATCATAGAAAAAATAGAGTACTTCACCAAGTGGGTGGAAGAAATTCCCCTCACTTACATAACTAGAAAGAAAATAGCAATGTTCATACTTAACCACATTATCTGTCGATATGGGATCCCTCAAACTATCCTAACAGATCATGGTACACCTTTCCAGAACAAGGATGTTGAAGAGCTATGCAAATAGTTCCATATAAAACCAGGGTTCTCCTCATTTTATTATCCTCAAGGGAACGGCCAAGCCGAAGCTATAAACAAAACAAACTTGAAGAAAATAGTGAATGAAATAGGGTGAGACTAGCATTTACAGCTTAGTCCTGCATTATGGGCATACAAAACTAGTGTGAGAACACCTATAGAAGCCACTCCTTTCTCCCTATTCTATGGATCAGAGGCAGTATTACCCCTTGAAGTGGAAATCCCATCCCTAAGGATATCTTTAAAGAACTTGATTACAGATGAAGACTACAGAGTAGAAAGGTTCAGTGAGTTGGAGTTACTAGATGAAAGAAGACAACATGCCTTCAACCACTTACAAGGATATCAGAATCACCTTAGAAGAAACTATCACAAGAAGGTGAAGCCATGAAAATTTGAGGTAGGAGACCTTTTCCTCATGGAAAATGAAAAGAACCAAGCAGAAAGAGTCAAACTTAAAAAGTTTGAGCCTAACTGGCTAGGCCCATTTGTCATTATTAGCTCTACTCATAGTGGGGCATTCATACTAGAAACACCAGAAGGAGATCACCTCCCCGGATACATCAACAACATGCACCTCAAGAGGTTCTACCCTTGAGGTCTCTATGGTTAAGGCACCTATCTACATATCTAGAAAATACAAAAAAAAATCAAAAAATACAAAATGTTACCTTGGTGAAAACCTGGCAAATAGGCGCCTTAGCGACAACAAAAATAAATAAATAAAGAGAAAAGAAATTACTCTCTCAATGAAAACCTGGCAAAAAGACACTATTGAGTAGGTACCTTGGTGAAAATTTGGCAAATAGGCGCCAAGTGTTCAAATCCAGCTTCACTATCAATGAACTCCAAAATCAAAAGCTTGAGCACATGCCAAATGTAAGACTGACTACTCAAGCTATATCTAGAAGCACATTCCCCTCTGAGCACCAAGCACTTACCCATGGTTATTACTGGTCCACCAGACTAGGGGGTGATTCTAAATGTCCTAAAAAAATCCCAAAAAATCAGAAAACTCATCAAAAAATCCTAAAAAGATCAAAATGTTTTGAGAAAATCAATCTTCATCAAAAAACATTCAAAAAATTGCAAAATCCCAAGCAATAAAACCAACTCAGTTATCAAGAGAGAAAAGGGCAATCATGCCCAGTCAATCAATGTCATAATCATGAGCTTTGCAAATCAGCATTAAGATCATCTGACACAACTTTATCAATCTATCAAATCAATCAGCAAGCAAGTGGCGACCATGCCAATCTATCAATTTTCACAATCATGAGCTTTGCAAATCAGCATTGGGCCCATCTGACACAACTTGATCAGCTGCCAAAATGATCACAATCAATCAATAAATCATATCAATCATCTTACACAGTGATGGATATGCTCAAACCAGACAGGTCAGTCTTATATGAGTAATCTTTTTTTGAAACCACACACACTCAAGCAATCAAGCCAATCAAGCCTATCAAAAGAGTCAAGCCAATCAAGAGAATCCAACTGTATCAAGGAACCATCCAAAAATGTTGACTAGGTCAGTCAAGTTGGTTAGATGTTAGTCTATATTTCACGGATATGTTCTTACGCTACTCCAGGATCCACCATGTGAGGAGAGTAGCTATGATAGATCATGACTTATTTTCTTTGATTGTTGTCTATTGAATGTTCACTTCGATTTTAGGGCCATGATGATTTAGGATAAATGTGGTAGGCATTATCACTTATCTAGCAGCCGCGCAGTTCCACGATCTGAGCTTAACCCTGGGAAAGAATTGGACATTCTTTCTCTTTTATTTGCTTTTTTAGTTTATAGAATCAAGAGCTCATGGTGCTATTCAGATGGACTTTGAGTGTGTTGTAGTTATATCTTGGTTTCTATGGTCTTTTCTTTTATTTTTCAATCAAGAGCTCGCGATGCCATCCAGATGGACTCTAGGGGCATAGGAGTTCTATCTTGTTTTCTTTGGCTTTTCTTTACGAAATCAAGATATTGTGGTGTTATCCAGATGGACTTTGGGTGCATAGGAGTTCTATCTTCGTTTCCTTTTTCTAGTTAAATTTAGAGGATAAAGTGATATCTAGATGGTCAATATCTGGGTGCTTTTGGCTCTTTTTCTTTTCAAACAGGGAACATAGCTGAACCCAGATGGTCAATATTTGGGTGCAATAGGTTCTCTTTCTATTCAATCTCTCTACTCCTTCTTCTTATCAAGAGGTCATGGCGGTATCTAGGTGGTATGTGATCTGGATGCATTGGACGCTCTTCAGAATTCTAAAAAAAAAAAAAGATGCAACGATGACAAATAATGGAAACAGGGGCAGGGACTTGGGACACTCATCCTTTCTATCAAATCATATCTATCAAAAAAGAAAAAATTTCCTTTCTATCATTCCATATCTATCAATCAATCCTAGAGATCACATTCCAAACTAACTTCCTTCTAACTAACACATGCATTACTCAAAAATT
>MU227982.1:7114475-7126838 GCA_018584345.1 Thuja plicata | reverse complement strand
CAAATATTTAAACTTACTAATTAAATTCTTCCAATTAAATTAATTTAATTTCATTCAATAAAGCAATTCTAAATAAAAAATAATTCAATTATCTCACATGTTGAAAAATTTAATTAAATAAATGAATGAAATATTCATTTATCTTCAAAGAGATAACTCCAATCAGATCACATGGGTTACTCCACTCATCTCTCCAATCCACATGGGTAACTTCACCCACCTCTCGAGTCCACATGGGTAACTTCACCCACCTCTTCAGTTCAAAAAGGTATCTCACAATTAGCTCTTCAGTCAACCAAACTCTGTCTCCTCTTTACAAATTAAAGAGGTGGAGTTTACTGATGGCTTCTCCAATTCCCTTTGATCTCAACCATTCATCTCCCTATCTCTGGGATTGATCTCAACTGTTTATTTCATCCCCAATTCCTATGTAATAAACCCTTCATAACCATTTGAAGGATCCAGGATTTCAAGCTCTCGTATGCCATTACTATGTTAGTTTGGTTCTAGCATTCAAGCCATCTTGTGATCACACACCCATTTCAAGTATCAAATTCTTGATGCTTCTCAAGTCATAGACGCTGCCCACACCAATACTGAGCATCAAAAACAACATTTCAGAAGGAGTAGAGAGAGACAATAGAAACTTCAAGCACTTTGGGGTTTGCATTCATTTGTTTTCCTTTCTTTGCTTGGACATTTTATTGGTTATGCTTCAATTTATTCATTTTAATAGTATTTGTGTATTGGGTTTATATTATTTGTAAAACCTTTGCTACTAACCCTCGCCTTTGGAAAGCTTTGGAATCACGAATCATGAAAAGAGGCGTACATTTCTTTATTAATTTTAAAAATAGATATCATTTTATTTTAACATATAGTGGTTATTATATGGGGCTTGTTTATTTCTGAATAATAGAATTAATATTAAAGTGGATATTAATGTCTATTAGATTTTACACATTGTATTTCATGGTTGTTGTAATTATATTTGTTTTTGTAATTATTTAAATAGGTTAATTTATATAGGTGGAAGTTCATAAATTAACCTATAGTGGACTTAATGCATAATGTCGTTTGAGATTTAATTATAATTGGTTAGTAATTTTAAATGATAGAAGAATTTGCATAATATGATGTTATAAATTTGTTTATTATGATGTTATCTCAATGTTATAATTTTGTTATCACTAAATTTTTAATTAGGTCTAGTTAAAGATGTAAATGTTATTATACTATCACTGTGATTGTTTAGTGTTTTCTGAAATACATTTATTATGCCTTGTTGTGTTTTGAGTGATTATTGGAAATGAACTATGTATGCTTTCCTTGTATGGGATGTTTTCGTTTTGGGTATCTGTTGGGAATAGATGACTCTCAGGATGTAAAACTAGAGGTTTTGGGGGTTTCTTATTCTTTTATGTTATGTATGCTTTAGTGCATGTTCATGTTGTTATCAATTTTGTCTCGATATTTTTACCCAACTTGATTCATGTAACTTGTCCTATGTGATCTTGTAAGAGTGACTTGAAATGGTTTTGGTTAATTGAGGACCAACAGTTCTTGTATATGCAAGAACCAGTTTCAAGAGTTATGTTCTTCTTTTGATATTGTTTATGATTCTCTGAGGGTGTATCCATTTATGAGCGGGAATCAGTGATGAGGTTTATGTTATACCTTTATGATATTGTTTTGTGAATCTAGGGTAGGTTACCTAGTTGTATAGTAGGATGTGGCTTGCAATAAGTGTCAGAGCTCACAAGTGGCTGCTAGGATCATTTATTGTAAGTATTCATAATAAGTGATAACATAATAATTTGTTAGGGTGCATTAGTATAATTTAGTAATATATAATGCCTCACCCCTACTTGAGTGCTATTATAGGCTAAGATTGAGGATGAGATGATGCTTGCTGCCTTGAGGGGTGTGTCTACATAGTTAGTGACTTTGTCTATTTGAGAGGTCATTGACACCGTGTATGGTTACTTGAGTGTCAGGATCTATTGAGGTATTTCTAGGACAAAAATCAAGGGTTAGATGTACATGATGACACCTTCCTATATACAACTTAGGTTATCCTACGTGTGTTGGTTACCTCTAGTATTTTGTAGATTTCCTTATTTGTGATTTAGAAAGCTTCTAGGATTTTCTTATGCATTTATTTATGATGGTCTTGTATACCTTTGATGTTTGCCTTCTTCTTGTATACCCGTGTGAGTGGGCCTGTTATTATGTCCTCAGCATGGTGGGAGGGGACTTTTGGTTCCATGTGGTCGGGTGGTAGTGATTCTTATTACCATTGAGATCTGATGTTCATCTTCATGATTGGATGATCCTTTTTGCAGTTCTTCTTCTTCTTCTATCTTCTTCATCTTCTGGAGACTTGTTGGGTTTCATGAGTTGTATACTTGTGCCATATGTGGATATTTTTTGACATCCTTTGGAGGATGTGTTGTATTATATTTTTATGTACTATTTCATACCCTACGAATTGTGCGGTGGATGTTGATTCTCATATGAATACCTTGGGTCATATGTATATGTGGTCTTTTTATGTGAGATGTATATTATTGGATTCAGTTGATGTATCCTTATGTCAGTTCTTTATAGTTTTTTTTGTAGATTAGTTTGCTTAATTAATTCTACATCAAGGAACCCTCGGGATTTGTAACCTTTGTTGAATTTTATTTATGTGTATGTCATGTAATTCATTGTATTGCTTCTGCATTGTTACCGTTATTGTATGTAAACATTTTTAAAAAAATTATCCTGTTAAATTACTGTCTTGTTTAGGTTAGTTCTCCTAGGTTCCTTGGCGGGGCATTACAGGATAGATGTATCAGCTTCTAATTTTTTTTCTAATATGTGTTCTACCTTGATTGTTCCTCTCCTTGAACATCTATTTTTCCTTTGACTAGTTTTTCCTCTCCTTGAACATTTCTTTTTCCTTTGACAACAATCTCTCCCTTAGTATATATTCTCTCTCTCATATTACTTCTCTTCCTTGATAGTTGTTTTATATTTAATCTCTTCCTTTGGATAATGAAATAATCTCTTCCTCATAATGAGATAATATCTCCCTTTTGATTCCTAATCATGAGATAATCTCTCTTCGTTTGACAACAATGCCAAACAGTTCTTCTATATCATCCTCCATCCCTTTTTATAATATACTCCTTGAATTTTCCTATCCATTAGCAATACATTGACTTTGGTGTTCAGTGTAGGTATGTACCTTGCTGTGTACAGATGTATATTTGTAGTCCATCTTTGTTCTTGCATCAACATGAATGGTCTTCTAATTTGTGTATGTTGATGCAATCTCCTAGTTAGCATACTAACCGATAGACAAGGGTTGGACCCCTAGTCTCTGTCTTAGGTACTCAAATGTATCTTTCAGCAATGGTTTTGTGTATATATCAGCTAATTGTTTCTTTTGTTAGTAATAGCTAAGAGGGGGGGTGAATCAGTGGCCTCAAAAATTAATCCTTAAATCAACCCTTCAACTCTTATAACCACTAATTATTTCTCAAGTTATCTTATGTCCTACAAGATGAATGCCTTGAATAACTTATATCAATTTAATACTTGTCAAATTTCTCTATTAAACCTTCTTCTTAATGTTTACCGATAATTAGTCGTCTATTTATCGAAATACAATAAATATGCAGAGTATACCGATATATCCAGATTGAATTGTGTAAGATACAAAACACTAAAGAAATGAATCATACACACATAACACATGGATTTTTAACATGGAAACCCAGTTAAGGAAAAAATCACTAGGACCGGTACCCCAAATTTGCACTCTTCTGAAGTGAGCCCTGTTAAGAGCCAACCCTGTTAAAGGTTACAAACACACTATTAGGTGTGACCTTGTTAGAGGATTTTATACATAGAGGTTGTCACTTAGTATCAGGCATCTAATGTTGCCATCCTTGAATCAACCTCTCTCTTAGACTGGAAATAGGCATCGGGCATATCCAATGCTACTTTCATGAATCAACCTTTTTGGCACTCCTTGAGATGTACCTCAATATATAGAAGATTGTTAAGTCTTTCTCTGTTAAGAGACTTGATGCTTCAATGGTTAAACTAAAATATTATGACCTATTCATATTGCAACTTAAATTGCAGATTTTTAGATCTATTTAAGTACATTACCTCTCTGATCAATGTATCAATTCAATCCTTTGTGCTCCACACTTTCTTCTCTATGATGTTTTTCTCACTGTTTATCGGTGTCTGTAGAATTCCTTAGCTCTTCCTTCATCTTGATTGTTCAAGACTATATGAAGTTATTCTTCATCAATTTCTCTTCAACATCCTCTTTCTATTCACTCCCCTTAGTCCCTTTTTTCATGCATATGAAAATAAATTAATCTTGTCTCTTATATAGACATAATATTCATTGTTTCTTGATTCTTGATTCTTTATTCTTGGCGTGAAAAACAATCCCACCAATTACATTTAAAGCATAACTCCTGATTTGTCTCATAGATATCTTCTTGCCAACTGTAAAAATCAGCTTTAAATCAATCACTTATCTCTGGTTGAATAAAAAAAAGTAGACAACCAGTTAAGTCCTTATTTACCTCTGCCAGCTAGATATTTTGTCATTTTTTGAACTCTCTATTCCGTCAGTCACCGTTGTAGTTAGTTGTCGGTGACAACTGAAAGTTTTGTCGGTGAGACTCTAGTTAGCTTTGTGATCTCCATCCGTCGGGAAACACTGTATTTTCTTCTGTCGGGTTACTCTTTTCTTTTCTCATCGGGCATTCTGTTCTTTTTCTTTGTCGAGCAACACTGTGCTTCCTAACATTGGGTAACACTATGACTGTTCTTCTTTGATTTTACCGATGGTGTGCACTCTGTCGGTGTTGTTTGTCACTTAGTGAATACATGAATTTTATGTATTTCTGAAAGGATAACCTTGGTTCTTTTGGTTCTTTGAATTCTTTGGCTTTATGTATATGACCGTATAGATGATATAAAGTTGACATCAATGACAAAACAATACATTAACTAATTTAATGCCTTGCATTATCTTCAACTTAACATTGTCAAACATTCAATCAGTTACATGTCATCAATCTCTCCCTTTGGCATTGATGGCAACATACTATATTATCACAGTATACTATTTTTAATGCAACATGAAATACAATAGTTGAGTTTCATCAAACTACCAATATTTTTGTTTTGATAACCGATAAATATCTAACCATCGGTAAGCTCTTTTTTAGCTTAGATTTGATTCTTGCAGCTCTCTTTATTTTGATGTGTTGTGTCCTCTCCTTGTGTCAATTTCTTTCCCTTGACTATTCTTTTCTTTTGATGTCTTTTTATCTTGTCTGCAATTCTCCCTTTGTATAATCTTTCCATACAATTTCTCTCCCTAAGAGTATAATCTCTCCCTATTGGAGTAATGTGCTAATAGATACTTTTTCTCCCTTTTCTAGAAGGATGTGATAATATGGATATTTTCTCTCCCTCTGACAGCAATGCCAAACAAGCATTTTACTGGTATCTAATATTAATGTATAGCAATCTTTTGTCTTCATCCATAATATATTCCTTGAATTTCCCTTCTTTATCAGCAATATGTCAATATGCTATGGTGCTCGGTGCTGATATATACATGTTTGTATATAGATGTAGCTTTGAATTTCATCTCTTTGCTTGCATCAATCATGAATGATATTATGATAATATGTAGGTTGATGCAGCCTTCAGTCATTTTACTGACCAGTAGACAAGGATTTTATCCCTAGTCTCTTTCTCAAGTACTCAAATGCATCCTTGGGCAGTGGCTTGGTGAAGATATCGGCCAATTGTTCTTTTGATTGCACATACTCAAGTATCACCTCTTTTGCCTGAACTTGTTCTCTCAAATAATGATACTTGATGAAAATATGCTTTGTTTTAGCATGCATGAATGGATTTTTGGAAATTCTAATTGCACTTGTATTATCACAATAAATAATTACTGGTTCTAGGATCTTCATATGCATACCTTCCAGTAACTTCTTGATCCATGCAATGTTTGAGAAATTAGTAGCAGCAAAAAAATTCTCTGTTTCTATTAGATTGTGAGATGCATCCTTGTTTCTTGCTGATCCATGTGACAATTTTTTCACCCATGAAGAATGCTACTCTAGTTGTGCTCTTCCGATCATCAATATTTCCATCCCAATTAGTGTCGGTAAAGACCTGAAGTTCAAATTTTCCTTCTCTTCTATATCATAAGCCATATTCCTCAATATTCTTCAGATATCTTAAAATTATTTTCACAGCAGTCATATGTGATTCCTTGGGGTTAGAAAAAAATATAGCAACAATTCCTACTGCATGTGCAATATCTTGTCTAATGTCTACAACCTACATGAGTTTTCCAATCATTGATCTATACAAAGTCTGATTTACCTCTATTGTCTTGTCCTCCTTTTTCAACTTACATCTAGTAGCCTTCAATATTCCAACTGGTTTGGATTCTTCCATCTTGAATATTTTTAGGACCTCTTTAATGTATTTGGACTGTGTAATGAAAATACTTCACATTGTTGCATGATCTGTAGACCAAGAAAGATCTTGATCTCTCCAAACATACACATCTCAGACTCTTTTCTCATCTCATTAGAAAATGATTTGCATAGCATATCATTGCCTCCAAATATGATGTCATGAACAAATATTTCAGCAATCAAAGTGTTAGCATCAATATCTTTCTTTAAATAAAGATTATTGTTTTCACTAGTCCTTACAAATCCAATACTTATAAGATAGGAATAAAGTCTTTCATACCAGGCTCTAGGAGCTTGTTTTAATCCATACAAGGCTTTATGAAGTCTACATACCATGTTTCTCTTATCTGGATCTACAAACCCTTATGGTTGTTCAATGTATACCTCTTCTTAAAGTATTCCATTCAGGAATGCAGACTTGACATCCATTTGATATACCTTGAATCTTTTATATGAATCATAAGAAAGTAGTATTCTTACACCTTCTAGCCTAGCAATGGGTACAAATTTTTCTCCATAGTCAATACCTTCCTCTTGTGCATACCCCTTGCATACTAGTCTTCCTTTGTTTCTTGTGACTTCTCCATTCTCATTCAGCTTATTCCTGAATATCCATTTTGTCTAGATGACATTCTTGTCATCTGGTTGCACAAGTGACCATGTTTTTTTTTTCTTAATTTTCTCAATCTCATCATTCATAGAACTTATCCATTCTTCATTATCAAGTGCATCATTGATAGATTTTGCCTCAAACTCACAAATTAGATAGCTTGAGTTTAGAGACTTACTTCTTGTTTTTGTACCAGCTTTCTTATCTCCTATGATCTGGATCTTTGGATGGTTCCTTCTTACATATCTTCAAAGTAAAGGTACAAATCTTTGTCTATTAGTTTGATCATCATTTTTTCCTTCATTTTGTTCTTCATCACCTTACACATTATTTTGATCATTATTCTGACCGTCAGTATTTGCTGCAAGACCGTCGGTTGCAACATTTTTTTTTTCTTGATTTAAGCATTGTTTCTCGGGAGCTCTACATTATTGGTAGGGTAGAGTTTTAGGTTCCTCATTGTAAGTGAACTTATTTTAGTCCTCTGGTTCTTTAGTGCTTTCCTATTCATTCTTCTATGCAAATTCATCTATCTTTACATTTGTACTTTCAATAATTTTGTTAGAGGCTTTGTTTAGACATTTATAAGCCTCGCTCTTGGTAGAATACCCTAGAAAAATTCCTTCATCACTCTTGGAGTCAAGTTTTCCATTTCCATCATCTTTTAAGATATAACATTGACTACCAAAATTTTTGAATTAACTTACATTGGGTGTGTATCCATACCATAGCTCACAAGGTGTCTTTTTGGTGTCTTTCTTCAATTGTACTATGTTCAATGTGTAAATAGAAGTACTGACAGCTTCCCTCCAAAAGATTTGGGTGATGCCTTTCTCTATCATTAGTGTCCTTGCACAGTCAACTATGGATCTATTCCTTCTATCAGCAATTCCATTCTGTTGTGGTGTCCTTGGTGTAGAGACATGTCTTTTGATTCCATGCTCATTAAAAAAGTTAGTGAATTCATCTGATATAAATTCTCCTCCTCTGTCTGATCTCAAACATTTCATATCCTTACCACTTTGTTTCTCTACCATAGCCTTATACCATTTAAACATCTTAAATGTTTCTAATTTATCTTTTAGAAACATAACTATCATCATTCTAGAGTTATCATCAACAAAGAGAATAAAATATCTATCTCCATAATAACTCTTTATCCTCATAGGTCCACATAAATCAATATGGACTAATTCTAGAATTGCATCATATGTATGGATTTTTCTTTTGAAACTAGACTTTGTCATTTTTCCTTTTTGACAATTCTTACACATGATATTGTCGGGCTTGGTCATCATCGGTAAGCCTTTGACATTTCTCTTTTTGCTAATCTTTATCATGTTGTCAAAGTTCACATGACATAGTATTTTGTGCCATAACCATATGTCTTCATTTGTAGCAATCAAATAAGTGGAGTCAGTATCATTCAAATAGAATAAGTTACCTTTTGTCTGCTCACCGATACCAATCAAATTTCTAGATTTGTTGAAGATTTTTGCCTTCTTATTTTCAATTTCAACTTTGTGGCTTGAATTATTCAACTAAGAAATACTCAATAGATTATAATTCAATCCATTTACCCAATAAGCATTTTCACACTTTATCTGGTTATTCAACATTATTGTTCCTCTACCTGCAATTAGACAAGGTGTTTCATTACCCATTCTTACTGAACCACCTTTATAGTATTCAAAAGTCTCAAACTTTTTCTTATCACCGGTCATATGGTGAGTGCAGCCACTATCTATGATCTAAACATAATTTTTTCTAATTTTAGATATGAGAGTTGTTTCTACATACCTTTCTTCATCATTGTTCTAGATTAGAATTGTCACCCTAAATCAAGCATTAAGTCTTCATGACAATTCTATCTAACAATGGAAACTTCCTCTAGTTGTGGGTGAACTATGGATGAGGAAGAATCTTCGAATTCTAGGCCGGTTCCTATCTAATATGGAATATCACCTTCTGATAGAAAATTTAAATGAGAAAAGGGATGTGAGATTTAAAATTGAACTTGCATAAAAACTAGAAAAATGTGATACACCAACGAGATTCAGATTCTTTTGAAGCTTCAAATTGACATTCACTTATCATATCCTAATGGATATCTGCATTATCATTCACTGCTCAATACATAGGTTAATTGGAAGGTGACAACTAGGGTTTGACCACAAGCAGTAATTTTACCATTAACAACATACATATTCTGCAAAAGGCTTATATTCTATAATATAGAATAGGAATCAATGCAATTCACTAAACCATATTCAGAAGGTATTGCTCTTATATGCAAAAAATTGAAATGGAAATTGAACAGATGATCACAATAAGATGTATGTAAAAAGTGGGTCACTATATTCTTCTCAAAATCTGTATATAAGTTACATGTATGAATTCCCAAGCAATGGCAAGGAATAATGAAATCCTCTTGCACACCACTGAAATTACAAACATGAAATTGAACTGGAATACAAAGAAAAATGAATCAACAGCTATAGGAATCAGAAATTCACTAAAGCTTCTTTCTCCACCAACTTGACTCCATTAAAAAAAACCCCAATCCTCTACTAAATAGCCAACATGGCTTATTCCAAAATAGTCTTCCCTCCAAAACCATCTTACCATAAGCAAGACACTAAACTCATAATCAACTCCCCCAAATCTAGCCTTAATAAGAGCACCCCTAAGGTCTATCAACATGATACATCCCATT
Source organism: Thuja plicata (assembly GCA_018584345.1). Lineage (NCBI taxonomy): Eukaryota > Viridiplantae > Streptophyta > Pinopsida > Cupressales > Cupressaceae > Thuja > Thuja plicata. The sequence continues at coordinate 7,116,985 of MU227982.1, read as the reverse complement.
GCTAAATTCATCAACCTAATTTGAATACATGATATTCAAACTCTAAAACCCCACTTAACCTACAACTTGAGAGGGACATAACCCTAACCACTACTCGACATCATAACCACGCATAAACTCTATCGACACCACACCCGAGCATTGGAGGTAAGTATAGTTTGTTTGAGTTTGTTTTCGATGTGACCATCTTCAAGGAAAAGAAAGTTGCAGTATGTCATGGCACTTAAAAGTACCAATGTGGCTTTGTAGAAGGGATGTTGATGCACTGGCACTGACATAGCATTTACTTCATCTGTCAGCAGACTTTAGTTTTGAGTAAAACACATTGCATCTGTTCATCAAATCACTTTGCATCTTAGGGTTTTCTGTTGTAGTGCCGCCATGTTGGTTTCAAAACCATGATCATCTACAATGAAATATGCCATGTTCTGTGGGAAAGAAATTCTATTTCAAGCTCTTAATAGGAAGGAAAGGATGCAGTTTTGTTTGCCATAACACATGGCATCTTTTTCTCTGAATCTCACTTCAAAGGCCGCGGCTTTTGATATGTTGTTTGCTTGAACACAGGCCCCAACTGTAAGTTTAATTACATGTGATTTGATGTTGGGATATTTTTATGATATTATGCCATAACACATGGCACTGGATAATGATTTGCAACTTAGTTGTTTTACCTCCATCGTGGGTTTTGAACTTGCAGTGTATAATGAAGACTTGGGGAGTCCCTCTCTATTTGACCACCACTTGTAGATTTAGGATGCAACACCACTGCAATCTTGGAGTGGTCTTCAACTGTAATTGAGATGTCAACCCATGAACCTTGGCTTTGAACTAGGGACATCTCAGTCATAGTTTCAGACTTATCCCCAATCTGTTGTGTGACATGTAACTCAGAAAAAACACCACGGCCTCCTCTATATGTCTTTTTACTTCCTTCTTCAGACACGCGGGCAAAAGACCAATTTATGAATGTTTTACTTGTGACCACCATGTGGGTTTTCTAGAAACCGTGACTCTCTTTAGAATTTTTGAAAAATGTAGCTTATGACTGAAAGATGCAGTGTATACATTTAGTTTTAGCTTCATGACATCTTTCAGTCATAAGCTTCACATTTTTTGTGCGAGTTGCTACATCATTACTGGAAACATGAAGACACACCTCTTCGCACATATGGATAAGTTGAATCCTTCTATTGTTTGTTCATTCTCTTCTCTATGCATTAATATTATCTCCACTTGCTTAGTGTTTTGATGTATGTCGGTACTCTCTGTCTAATGTTTGACTTTAGTTAAAACCCACATACATCTTTCAAAACAAGTATATGTTTACTCTCAAACCCATTACTGCAACACTTTTTGTTGTTGATCCTTCATTATCATTCTCTCATCGTGGCTTTGCACTTGAAGGTGTCAGTTTAATGCTTGTCTCGACTTTGAAGTGAAACACGGGATTTGCACTGTTTGAATGTTTTAATAAAAACATCATTACCGTTGTCTTCAAATACAAACATGTAGTAAGTACCACATATGCTTCTGTTGGATGATACTCCACTGTCTAAAAAAGAAACACACATAAAATTTAAATTGCAATATATGTTAAAAAACACATTAGCTTATAGTTTTGCTGATAGTATCGAGCATCTTTTAATAATAATATACACATAGATATATTGAATATACTGTTGTCTTTCATGTAAGAATATACTGTTTTCTTTTTCTAAGTATTCCTAGGAAAGAACAAACCCATGGGGTTCGAGCACGGGCTCGTGACTCCCATGGATTTTACTTCAAAATAGTAAACCCATTCTGCATATATAATTCTTATTACATTACATGCCCTATTCTGTTATCAAGAATGATTTAACATTTCAAAACATCTATATGAGATGTAACTTTGCAAAAAGAAACTGTCTCAATAGTTTGTCTAAAATAGATTATGTATTGTAATATTTCAGCATGATCAAGCATAGTTTTATTTAATGAAGCTTCTGAATATCTTGTAATACTTTCTTCATTATGTTTTCTTTCTGTATGTGTAAACCCATGCTGATTTAGTTTCTGCCCTTACTTGTAGTTTTCACATTTTTTGCACCATGCTTTTACTCTTGCAGCATTTTCTCATTTAACACAGTTTATGCATAATCTTTATGTATAAGATTTCAACTTAGATACTCCAAGTGAAATTTTACAAATGTATAGCAGCCAAATATATGTGAAGAAGTACTTACTGTAACAACACTTTCACACTTTCCATTAATTGCATAAAAAATAGTGAATCTTCAGAGTCTTTCAATTCTGTAATTCGCCATCTTTTTTTGTTCATGTCCTTTCTATAGCATCTTTGACTCCTTCATGTGTCTGCATCTCATCATTCTTATGTACATGAGAAATAACCTTCTGAGATATCAACCATCCTTTTGCATATAATGCCTTATGTGAAGTTTGAGCACGGGCTCGTGACATCCATTGCATCATTTTCTTTTGTTTCCTGCATTCAGTTATAGATACCT
>MU227982.1:7089170-7108098 GCA_018584345.1 Thuja plicata | reverse complement strand
TATTCAAGATTTTGAGAAAGTATAGAAAAGCATATTCGGCAGAGGGTCTTACCATGGCAGGAATCCTATTCCAAGTCTTCTAGAATCTGAGATTAAAATCACTTAACTCTTCTTGAGGAGCCCTTTTTATAGTAGTTAATTGCTCTACTAAAGACAAATTGTCAGATTTATCCTCAAAAAACTTAGAAATATTTTCCCCAAAAATATCTCATGTAGCAATAGAATTCATTGGAAGATTTCTGAACCAGTCAAGAGCTTTACCTTTAAGTGATGCGGCCAATAGCTTCATAGACACTTCTTCCTCCGTAACATGGTGGACATTGCATAGGGATGCAATATCTCTGATGTGTTCAATAGATGTTACTTGACCTTCTCCGGTGAATGATGGAAAACCTTTCAAGGCAGCCAAGGGTATATTGTTGTGATTTGCAATCTGGAGAGGACTACCTTGATCAAAAGGGACAAAAGGCAGATTTCTTGCCATTCCTGCAACTGGTGGTACTTGTTTCTGAATAGCAGGTACAATAAGAGGTTGAGTATGCTGGACTACTTTCCTTTGGTAAGTCTTCAAATTGTGGGGATTTGCTGTAGTAACACTTGTAGAAGCTCCAAAAATAGAATTATTTATAGAAAAATCTTCAATACTTGGAAACTCTAATCTGAAATGAGTAGGAACACTCAGATCCTCAGGAAGATTGATTTCTTCAATAATAACCTCAATTTCTTCTAAATTCACAGCTTGATCTTTAAAAATGGGATTATCAACTGAAAAAAAAATTGAATTCAATAAAGCACCTCTTGGATCTTGTGATGTTCTTCCACCTCTGGATGATCTTCCTACTCTTCTGCTTGTCTGTAACTCCTGGTACACAAATCCTTGCTTGTTTGATCTTGTTGGAGTTCTTCTCATTAAAATCCACACTGAGAGCTAAAATCAATCACAGAACTTAAATCAGAACTGAGAAGCAGTTTGATGTCCCACCGGGTGTGCCAAAAACTATTCTAGATGAGAATTCTCACCATAAATCAAGCATTAAGGCTTCATGAAAATTCTATCTAACAATGGAAACTTCCTCTAGCTATGGGTGAACTATGGATGAGGAAGAATCTCTAGATTCTAGGCCGATTCCTATCTAATATGGAATATCACCTCCTGATTAAAAATTTAACTGAGAAAAGGGATGCGAGATTTAAAATTGAACTTGCATAAAAACTAGAAAAAGGTGATGCACCAACAAGATTCAGATTCTTTTGAAGCTTCAAACTGACATTCACTTATCATATCTTGATGGATCTCTGCATTATCATTCACTGCTCAATACATAGGTTAATTGGAAGGTGACAACTAGGGTTTGACCACAAGCAGTAATTTTACCATTAACAACATGCATATTCTACAAAAGGCTTATATTCTATAATATAGAATAGGAATCAATGCAATTCACTAAACCATATTCCAAAGGTATTACTCTTATATGCAGAAAATTGAAAAGGAAATTGAATAGATGATCACAATAAGATGTATGTAAAAAGTGGGTCACAATATTCTTCTCAAAATTTGTATATAAGTTACATGTATGAATTCCCGAGCAATGGAAAGGAATAATGAAATCCTCTTGCACACCACCAAAATTACAAGCATGAACTTGAACTGGAATACAAAGAAAAATGAATCAACAGCTATAGGAATCAGAAATTCACTAAAGCTTCTTTCTCCACCAACTTGACTCCATTAACAAAAAGCCCAATCCTCTACTAAATAGCCAACATGGCTTATTCCAAAATAGTCTTCCCTCCAAAACCATCTTACCATAAGCAAGACACTAAACTCATAATCAACTCCCCCAAATCTAGCCTTAATAATAGCACCCCTAAGGTCTATCAACATCATACATCCCATTGCTAACTTCATCAACCTAACTTGAATACATGATATTCAAACTCTAAAACCCCACTTAACCTACAACTCAAGAGGGACATAACCCTAACCACTAATCATCATCATAACCACACATAAACTCTGTCAACACCACACCCGAGCATTGGAGGTAACTACAGTTTGTTTGAGTTTGCTGTTGATATGACCATCTTCAAGGAAAAGACAGTTGCAGTATGTCGTGGCACTTAAAAGTACCAATGTGGCTATGTAGAAGGGATGTTGATGCATGGGCACTGACATAGCATTTACTTCATCTGTCAATGGACTTTAGTTTTGAGTAAAACACATTGCATCTATTCATCGACTCACTTTGCATCTTAGGGTTTTCTATTGTAGTGCTACCATGTTGGTTTCGAAACCAAGATCATCTACAATGAAATCCACCATGTTCTGTGGGAAAGAACTTCTATTTTGAGCTCTTAATAGGAAGGAAAGGATGTAGTTTTGTTTGCCATAACACATGGCATCTTTTTCTCTGAATCTCACTTCAAAAGCCATAGCTTTTGATCTACTGTTTGCTTGAACACGGGCCCCAACTGTAAGTTTACTTACAGGTGATTTGATGTTGGGATATTTTGCTGATATTATGCCATAACACATGGTGCTAAATAATGATTTTCAACTTAGTTTTTTTACCTCCATCATGGGTTTGGAACTTGCAGTGTATAATGAAGACTCAGGGAGTCCCTCTCTGTTTGACCACCACTTGTAGCTTCAGGATGCAACACCACTGCAATCTTGGAGTGGTCTTCAACTGTGATTCAGATGTTGACCCATGAACCTCAGCTCTAAAATGGGGACATCTTAGTCATAGTTTCAGACTTATCCCCAGTCTGTTGTGTGACATGTAACTAAGAAAAAACACCGTGGCCTCCTCTGTATGTCTTTTCACTTCCTTCTTCAGACACGCGGGAAATAGACCAATTTATGAATGTTTTACTTGTGACCACCATGCGGGTTTTTTGGAAACCATGAATCTCTTTAGCATTTTTGAAAAATGTAGCTTATGACTGGAAGATGCAGTGTATACATTTAGTTTTAGCTTCATGACATCTTTCAGTCATAAGCTTCACATTTTTTGTGTGAGTTGCTACATCATGACTAGAAACATGAAGACACATCTCTTCCCACATACAGATAAGTCAACTCCTTATGTTGTATGTTCATTCTCTTCTCTCTACATTAATATGATCTCCACTTGCTTAGTGTTTTGATGTATGTCGGTAATCTCTATCTGATGTTTGACTGTAGTTAAAACCCACATACATCTTTCAAAACAAGTATATGTTTACTCTCAAACCCATTACTACAACACTGCTTGTTGTCAATCCTTCACTATCATTCTCTCATGGCGGCTTTGCACTTGAAGGTGTCAGTTTAATGCTTGTCTCAACTTTGAAGTGAAACACCGGATTTGCACTATTTGAATGTTTTAATAAAAACATCATTACTACTGTATTCAAATACAAACATGTAGTAATCACCACATATGCTTCTACTGGATGACACTCCACTGTCTGAAAAAGAAACACACATAAAATTTAAATAGCAATATATGTTAAAAAACACATTAGCTTACAATTTTTCTGATAGTATCAAGCATATTTTAATAATAATATACACATAGATATATTGAATATACTACTGTCTTTCAAGTAAGAATATACTATTTTATTTTTCTAAGTATTCCTAGGAAAGAACAAACCCATGGGGTTCGAGCACGGGCTCGTGACTCCCATGGATTTTACTTCAAAACAATAAACCCATTCTGCATATATAATTCTTATTACATTACATGCCCTGTTCTGTTATCAAGAATGATTTGACATTTCAAAACATCTATATGAGATGTAAACTTTGCAAAAAGAAACTGTCTCAACAGTTTGTCTAAAACAAATTATGTATTGCAATATTTCAGCATGATCAAGCATAGTTTTATTTAATGAATATTTTGAATATCTTGTAATACTTTCTCCATTATGTTTTCTTTCTGTATGTGTAAACCCATGCTGATTTAGTTTATGTCCTTACTTGTAGTTTTCTCATTTTTTGCACCATGCTTTTACTCTGTCAACATTTTCTCATTTAACTTAGTTTATGCATAATCTTTATGTATGAGATTTAAACTTAGATACTCCAAGTGAACTTTTACAAATGTATAGCAGCCAAATATATTTGAATAAGTACTTACTATAACATCACTTTCACACTTTCTATTAATTGCATAAAAAACAATGAATCTTCAGAGTCTTTCAATTCTGCAATTCACCAGCTTTTTTTGTTGATGTTCTTTCTGTAGCATCTTTGACTCCTTTATGTGTCTGCATCTCATCCTTCTTATGTACATGAGAAATAACCTTCTGAGATATCAACCATCCTTTTGCATATAATGCCTTATGTGAAGCTCGAGCATGGGCTTGTGACATCCATTGCATCATTTTCTTTTGTTTCCTGCATTCAATTATAGATACCTGTCCATTTGCACACAAAATAACACTCAATTTATTAGGTCATCAAATCATATGCACTAATTAATGTTTTTGAGTGAATATAAGATAAAATTCACTCATGAATATTGTTTGGTTTGTGTTATTTGGTGAACTCATAGGTTGATCTAATCATGAAAAAGGTTTCTCAAATGGTAATACTAAGTCCCTTTCATTTAGATATCTGATTATATAGAGAAGAACAACATGTATCAGAGTGATCATACATAGAAAAAGGTTTCATGTTTGGAAGAATTCCCTTTAATACTATTCTTTAGATATTATGGATGAATGTTTTCTCATTACATTGATTTTATCAGATTGATATGTAGTTTTGAGAAAGATTGATTGTGTGTTTTTTATGTTCCATGTATTGCTTAGATCCAACTGGATCTAACATCTTTTTCACCATGTTGCAGGTAAACTCTAAGAGACCTATATGCAGATGGAGATGGACTATGAAGACCTAGGACCTGATATGCAACCAACAATGGAGACCTAAAATGCAAGCATCAAAACCCAACCACAAGGCAATGCATGGGACCTCTACTCCATACTTTCAATTATGCCTTTTATTCTGCAATGTACTATTGTTTTGATATGAAAAGAAAGATGAAATAACATTTGTATAATACATTCAGCTTGAATGCACAATGTAATTGATCAGAATTGTAATTTAGAAATTTTGCAATGTGATCAATTCTTAGAGTACAAAATGACAATTTCTGAAAATGAATGTAATTACAAAATGTTGATTAATAATACTTGAAGGATAATATTAATGGGACCTCTAAAATGTAATCTCTTCCTGTTTATGATTATTTTGATGAATGCTACAAATTAGGATAACAATCATCATCTGAATCATCTTTTACAGTCATAAACACCATCTTGATGCCTTTATCAGATTCAGTGTCACTGTCATCATCCTTGCATTTTGCTAGGTAACTGACCTTCTTTCCTTTTTCCTTATAGTCTTGGGTATCTCTTCTTTATGATTGTTGGTAGCTTCTGTAATCACTTCTGTCAGACTTCTTCTTAAAAGATCTATCATTACTTCTGTCATCTTTTCTTTTGTTAGTACATCTTACAGCAAAGTGTCCAATCACTTTGCAATTAAAACAAACAAGTGGTAATTTACCTTTGTATTTACCTTTGCCTCTATACATTCTTCTGGCCATAAGTGCTTCAATTTCATCAAGATCTTCTTCATTTTCACTATCACTATATTTTCTCAAAGTGTTTTTGTGACTTGATTTACTTATTCTCATAGAAGTTTTGAATGCAGACTCTATGTTTGGTAAGACACTATTGTCAAAGTTATTCATCTCAAATGAAATCAGTCTACCAATTAAACTGTCTAGAGTAACATTTCTATTTGCTACTGCTCACATTTCTTGAATAACAGACTCTAATAGCGTAAGTAGGCAGTAAGGTTCTTAGAATTTTACTTACCACTGTATCTTCTTCTAGTACAACTCCAACTCCTCGGATAGAATTGTTTACCTCTTTGATTCTTGTGTTGTACTGAGTGATATTTTCATCTTCTTTCATTTTGAGATCATCAAAATTTCCTCTAAGGCTTTCTGCCTTGGCTCTCAAAACATTTTTGTCACCACCATGTACAAGCTTCAATTTGTCCCACATCTGCTTGGAAATTTTGCATTCTTTGACATCTTCAAATTCAGCATCAAAGAGTGAGGAAGAAAGCTCTATTATCATGCCATTCTATTCATGGTTCTCTCTCATTTCTTCAACTATTGGTGCTCCTATGGGCAACACATATTTAGTTTCTAGGAATTGAGTAACATCATTACCAATACTTGATAAGTGGAGTCTTATCCTGCTCTGCCATGAAGCCAATTTTTTTTTCAACTTGGGCACATCTCGTCTGTTCATCTTGTGATCTTTGGCTTAGGTCTTGAAACCTTCCTTCTAAGATCACAAGATCTAATACCAATTCTTAGTAATAACTGAGAGGGGGGGGTGAATCAATGGCCTCAAAAATTAATCCTTAAATCAACCCTTCAACTCTTATAACCACTAATTATTTATCAAGTTATCTTCTATCCTACAAGATGAATGCCTTGAATAGCTTATATCAATTTACTACTTGTCAGATTTCACTATTAAACTTTCTTCTTAATGTTTACCGATAAGCAGTCATATATTTACCGAAATACAGTAAATATGCAGAGTATACCGATATATCTAGAATGAATTATGTAAGATACAAAACAGTAAAGAAATGAATCATACACACATAATACATAGATTTTTAACATGTAAATCTTGTTAAGGGAAAAATCACTAGGACTGGTACCCCACATTTGCACTCTTCTGAAGTGAGCCCTGTTAAGAACCAACCTTGTTAAAGGTTGCAAACACACTGTTAGGTGTGACATTGTTAGATGATTTTATAGATAGAGGTTTTCACTTAGTATCGGGCATCTAATGCTACCATCCTTGAATCAACCTCTCTCTTAGACTGTCAATAGGCATCAGGCATATCCAATGCTACTTTCATGAATCAACCTTTTTGGCACTCCTTGAGATATACCTCAATATATAGAAGATCGTTAAGTCCTGCTCTCTTAAGAGACTTGATGCTTCAATGGTTAAACTAAAACATTATGACCTGTTCATATTGCAACTTAAATTGAATATTTTTAGATCTATTTAAGTACATTACCTCTCTAATCAATGTATCAATTCAATCCTTTGTGCTCCACACTTTCTGCTCTATGATGTTGTGCTCATTGTTCGTCAGTTTTTGCAGAATTCCTTAGCTCTTCCTTCAGCTTGATTGATCAGGACTATATGAAGTTATCCTTCATCAGTTTCTCTTCAACATCCTCTTTCTATTCACTCCCCTTAATCCCTTTTTCATGCATATGAAAATGAATTAAGCTTGTCTCTTATATAGACATAATATTCATTGTTTCTTGATTCTTGATTCTTGTCGTGAAAAAAATTCTAGCCAATTATATTTAAAGCATAACTCCTAATTTGTCTCGTAGCTATCTTCTTTCCAACTATACAAATCAGCTTTAAATCAATCACTTATCTCTGGTCGAATAAAACAAATTAGACAACCAGTTAAGTCCTTATTTAGCTCTGACAGCTAGATATTTTGTCATTTTCTGAACTCTTTGTTCTATCAGTCACCTTTGTATTTAGTTGTCGATGACAACTAACATTTTCATTGGTGAGACTCCAGTTAGCTTTGTGATCTCCATCTATCGAGCAACACCATATTTTCTTCTGTCGGGTTACTCTTTTCTTTGCTCGTCAGGAATTCTGTGGTTTTGCTTTGTCAGGCAACACTGTGCTTCCTATCGTCAAGTAACACTGTGACTATTCTTCTTTGCTTTTACTAATGGTGTGCACTCCATCGGTGTTGTTTGTCACTTAGTGAATACATGACGTTTATGTATTGTTGAAAGAATAACCTTGGTTCCTTTGGTTCTCTGAAGTATTTGGCTTAATGTATATAACCATATAGAGGATATCAAGTTGGCATCAATGACAATACAATACATTAACTGATTTATTTCCTTAGATTATATTCAACTTAACATTGTCAAACATTCAATCAGTTACACATCATCACCTTTTGATTGAACATATTCCAGTATCACCTCTTTTTCTTGCACTTATTCTCTTAAGTAATGATACTTGATTTCTATATTCTTAGTCTTAGCATGCATGAATGGATTCTTTGATATGTTTATTGCACTGGTATTATCACAATAGATAATTACTAGTTCAAGAATCTTCATATTTATACCTTCCAACAACTGTTTGATCCAAGCAATATTAGAGAAATTTGCAGTAGTAGCCACATATTCTGCTTCTGCAACAGACTGAGAGATGCATCCTTGCTTCTTTTTGATCCATGTGACAATTTTGTCACCCATGAAGAATGCTCCTCCAGTTGTGCTATTTCGGGCATCAATGTTTCCAGCCCAATCAACATCTATATAGACTTGAAGCTCAAATTTTCCTTCTCTTTTATACCATAATCCATAGTCCTCGATGTTCTTTAGATATCTTAGAATTCTCTTGACAGTAGTCATATGTGATTCTTTGGGATTAGCAGAGAATCTTGCAACTATTCCAACTGCATGTGCTATATCTGGTCTAGTATGAACAACATACATTAGTTTTACAATCATTGACCTATACAAGGTCTGATTTACCTCATTTGATTTGTCTTCCTTTGTCAGCTTACATCATGTTTCTATAGGTGTTCCAACTGGTTTAGAATCTTTCATCTTGAATATCTTCAGCACTTCCTTGATGTATTTGGACTAAGTGATATGTATGCCTGCATCTTGTTAAAGAATGTGTAGACCAAGAAAGAATTTGATCTCCCCAAACATAGACATTTCAAACTCTTTTATCATTTCATTAGTAAAGGATTTACATAACATTTCATTTCTCCCAAAAATGATATCATCAGCAAATATTTCAGCAATCAGAATATTACCATCGGTATCTTCTTTTAAGTACAGATTTCTATTTTCACTTCTTCTTAAAAATTCAATGCTTATGAGATAGGAGTCAAGTCTTTCATACCAGGCTTTAGGTGCTTATTTCAATCCATACAAGGCTTTATGTAGTCTACATGCCATTTTTCTCTTGTCTGGATCAACAAACCCTTCTGGTTGTTCAATGTATACCTCTTCTTCTAGTATTCCATTTAGGAATGCAGATTTGACATCTATCTGGTATACCTTGAATCCTTTGTATGTAGCATAAGAAAGAATAATTATTACTCCTTCTAGTCTAGAAACAAGTGCAAAGGTTTCACCATAATCAATACCTTCTTCTTGTGCATACCCCTTGTATACTAATCTTTCTTTATTTCTTGTGACTTCTCCATTCTCATGCATCTTGTTTCTGAATATCCATTTGGTACCAATGACATTATTGTCATCTGGTCTTGGTACTAGTGTTCATGTACTGTTCTTCTCAATCTTTTCTATTTCTTCATTCATAGCACTGACCCATTCCTCATTTTCAAGTGCACTATTAACAAATTTAGGCTCGAAATCACAAAGTAAACATCTAGTGTTTAGTGACTTACTTCTTGTTCTCATTCCATCCTTCTTGTCTCCTATGATCTTATTATGTGGATGATTTCTTCTGACATACTTGGAAATTTTTGGTTAATCTCTTTGTCCATCATTCTAATTATCATCTTGACCTTCATTCTGATCTCCATCACTCGATACATCATCTTGAGTATTTTCCTAGTTTTCGGTAATTGTAGCCTGATGCTCGGATGCAATGTTTTGTTACTCGGGAGCGATACACTATTTCTCAGGTAGATTTTCAGGTTCTTCAGTGTAAAAAAAATATTGTAGTCTTCTGGTTCTTTTCTTCTTTCCTTATCATTCTTCTCTACAAATTCATCTATTCTTACATTTTCACTTTCAATGATCTTGTTAGATGACTTGTTAAGACATTTATAAGCCTTGATTTTGGTGGAATACCCTAGAAAGATACCTCCATCACTTTTGGAGTCAAGCTTTCCATTTCTTTCACCTTTCAAAATATAACATTGACTATTAAAAATTCTGAAGTAACTTACATTGGGTGTGTAACCTTACCAAAGTTTATATGGTGACTTCATTGTGTCCTTCTTCAATTGTACTCTATTCAATGTGTAGAAATCAGTATTGACAGCTTCCCTCAATAAATTTTGAGTGATTATTTTCTCAATCATCGGTGTTCTTGCACAATCAACAGTTGATCTGTTTCTCCTTTCAGCAATTCCATTTTGTTGTGGTGTTCTTGGTGCAGAAACCTATCTTTTAATTCCATGCTCATTAAAGTAGTTAGTGAATTCATCTGAAATGAATTCCCCCCCTCTATATGATCTTAAGCATTTCAATTCTTTACCACTTTATTTTTCTACCATATCCTTATACCATTTAAACATCTTGAATGCTTCTGATTTATCTTTTAAGAACATAACTGTCATTATTCTAGAATAATCATCTACAAAGAGAATGAAATACCTATCTCCATAGTAACTCTTTGTCCTCAAGGGTCCAAATAAATTGGTATGGACTAATTCTATAATTTCATTAGATGTATGGGCTTTACTCTTGAAACTATACTTTGTCATGTTACCTTTTTGACAATTTTTGCACATGATATGCTCGTGCTTTGACATGCTCGGTAAGCCTCATACTCTTATTTTATTGCTTATCTTTATCATGTTGTCAAAATTCACATGACATAATCTCTTATGCCACAACCATATGTCTTCGTTTCTAGCCATTAAACAAGTGGTGTTAATGTCATCAAGATAGAAAAGGGTACCTTTTGTGTGTTCACCAGTTCCGATCAACCTTCTTGATTCATTGAAGATCTTTGCCTTCATATTTTCAAATGCTACTTGGTGACTTGTGTTAGTTAGCCATGAAACACTCAATAGATTATAATTCAATCCTTTTACCCAGTAAGAATTTTCACATTTGATCAGGTTATTCAACATTATGGTTCCTTTACCTTCAACTGGACAAGGTGTGTCATTACCCATTCTTATTGATCCACCATTCTAGTATTCAAAAGTTTCAGACTTTTTTTTATCACCGGTCATGTGGTGAGTGCAGCCACTATATATAATCTAGACATCATTTTTACTAACCTTAGATATGAGTGTAGTTTCTACATACCTTTCTTCTTCTTCATCTGAATCATCCTTCATGGCTACAAATACCATCTCAATGTCTTCTTCAAATTTGAGGTTAGTATCATCATCTTTGTTCTCATCTAGGTAACAAGATTTCTTTCCTTTGTCCTTGTAGTCTCAGGTATCTCTTCTGTCATATTGTCAGTTGCTTTGGTACTTGTTATAACCTCGGTCAAACTTCTTTTCATATGTTCTATCATTACTTCTGTTATCTTTTCTTCTATTAGGAAATCTTATAGCAAAGTGTCCAACCTCTTTACAATTAAAACATATAATTGGAAATTTACCTTTGTATCTCCCTTTGCCTCTCTGCAATCTTCTTTCTATTAGTGCTTCAATCTCATCAAGTTCTTCATCCTCATTATCGCTTTCACTATCATTTCTAAAAGTGTGTCTATGACTTAACTTACTTATTTTCAAAGAAGATTTGAATGCAGATTCTATAGATGGTAAGACACTATTATCAAATTTATTGATCTCAAATGAAATCAGTATACCAATTAGACTATCCAGAGTAATAGTATTATTTGCAATTGCTCTCATTTCTTGTATAAAAGATACTCTAATAGCATATATAGGAAGTAAGGTTCTTAGGATTTTATTTACCACTGTCTCTTCTTCAAGTACACCTCCAACTCCTCAGATAGCATTGACTACCTCTTTGATTCTACAGCTATACTGAGTGATATTTTATCATTCTTTCATCCTTAGGTCATGAAACCTCCCCCTTAGGATTTATGCCTTAGCTCTTAGTACATTTGCATCTCCTCTATGTACCAGCTTCAATTTATCCCACATTTTCTTTGTAGAGGTGTAGGATTTGACATCTTCAAACTCAACATCAGAGAGTGAGGAAGCAAGTTCTATCATCATGCAACTATGCTCATGCTTTTCTCTCAATTTCTCAAGTGTGTGAGGCATTGTAGGAAACACATATTTAGTATCAAGGTGTTGAGTAACATCATTACCAATACTTGATAGGTGGAGTCTTATTCTTCTTTGCCATGATGCAAAGTTGTCTTTATTCAACTTGGGCACATCTCACTTATTCATCTTGTGATCTTTTTCTTGAGCTATTAAACTCCCTTTCTAAGCACACAAGCTCTGATACCAATTGTTAGAATAACTAAGAAGGGGGGTGAATCAGTAGCCTCAAAATATTTCAATAAATCAACCCAAAAACTTAGTACCACAATATTAAGTCTCTAGTTATCTTCAATCCTACAAGATGCATGCCTTCAAATAATCATAACAAATAACTACTGCTCAGAGTTCACTATTAAACCTTATTCTTACTATTTACCAATTAGTAGTCTTTCATTTATTGAAAAAAAAAAATTGCTTAGTGTATACCGATCAATCCATATTAGTTATGTATAATGAAAAACACTAAAGTAATGACTCATAAACACATGGAAGTTTAATGCAGAAACTCTGTTAAGGGAAAAACCACTTGGGACTGGTAACCCAAAATTTTCACTCTTCCAAAGTGAGCTCGATGAAGAGCCAACCCTGTTAAAGGTTACAAACACACTGTTAGTTGTAACCTTGTTAGAGGATTTAAATATAATAGTTTCACACTTGATATCAGGAATCTCTATGCTACCTTCTATGAATAAACCCAGTGTAGTTTCTCAAATCGTATCTGGGATCTCATGCTATCTTCATGATCAAACTTTTTGATACTCCTTGGGATGTATCACAATATAGAAAGGATTGTTAATTCCTGCTCGGTTAGGAGACTTTCTGAATCAATGGTTAAACTGAAACAATAAATGATCTGTTCACACATACAACTTATATTTGCAATTTTTTTAGATCTATTGTAAGCTCATAATACCTTTCTGATCAATGTCTTTTCAATTCCTTTTCTCCACTCCTTTCTTCTTGATGATGTTGTGCTTCTC
This sequence comes from Thuja plicata, assembly GCA_018584345.1. Classification (NCBI taxonomy): domain Eukaryota; kingdom Viridiplantae; phylum Streptophyta; class Pinopsida; order Cupressales; family Cupressaceae; genus Thuja; species Thuja plicata. The sequence goes on along the minus strand of MU227982.1, from coordinate 7,095,057 downwards.
TGTTGCTCGGTGTTTGTGAAAATCTTTAGCTCTTTCCTCAGCTTGATTGATCAAGACTGTATGAAGTTGTTCTTCATCAGTTTCTCTCTAGAATCCTATTTTTCTATTCACTCCCCTAATTCATAATGAATTATATTTTCTCTTTATAGACATGATATCACCATTTCTCACTCCTTGATTTTCTTGTTCTTAGCGTGGTCCACAATCTTAGACAATATTGATTTAAATATTAACTCCTATTTTATCTCATGGATATCTTCTTGAAAAATAGATAAAATAGCTTTAAATATTTTACTTATCTCTGGCTTTAACTTGTCAATGAAAATGATGTTAACAACCAGTTAAGTCTATCTTTAGCTCTACCAGCTAAGTATTTTTTTGTTTCTAAACTTCAGTTAATTTTGGTGTTTAACTCTATGATAGATTTGGTCAACACTTCAGGTCTCCTCATGCTTCTCCATCGGTGTTGTCTATCTATTGGGGTTGTCTTTCCATCGGGTAATATTGTAATTCTGGTTGTCGATAATACTTGTGATTCTTCTTGTCGATAATGCTTGTCAATTTTCTTGCTTGGGAATCATTGTAACTTTTCTCTCAGGTTTCTCTATCCTTCGGGTTCCACTAACTGTTAGTGTTTGTTTTTTATTAAGGTAAATAAAGGTTTTAAATGGAACCCAAAACCATTTATAGCTTAGAACAAAAGATAAACAATAATAGCCCTTACAAACATTGATAGCTTGCTATATAATGAGAAGCAGGACCCCAGCTAACCCTAGTAAAACCAAAAAAAGACAAAAAGAAGCCAAAAAATAGTTACCAGCACGAAACACAAAGAGAAACTACTTAATACTTTCAAAGGATTTCTCAGTCTCTTTTTCCATATATTCTATCATATCAATGGATTATTTAAGGGCTTTTAGCTCCTTAGTTATCTCTGAAAGTTTCCTTTTGATGTCGCTTCTTGTTCTAGTTCCCAGGTCTAAACTCCCAGCTTTGTCTTCCATTGTGATAGTTGTATTATACAACGTGCTGCTCTCTAGATAGGCATACAAAGCCTTAAGATTAGGCACTAAGACTTTAAGCCCCTCATTTCTATGCTTAAGAATGATACTTATCATATGCACATTATGTCTGATTTTTTCTGTCATATCTTTCAGCTTCTCCTCCACTAGAGCAGTGATTCTGGCCGTTATCTCTTCATTCAAGTTTTTATTATTTACCTTCATCAAAAGATCCTTTTCAAACTTTTCCAGCTTAGTTTTAAAGGGCTCTATGTCTTCTTCCATCTCCTTCAAGTGTTTCTTCATTTCATTCATGTCCATGTTGATCCACTTCTCCATATTAGCGCCATGATCCTCATTACTCTTAGGGATTCTATCATCAATGTCAAACCCGACATTAGTTTGGTAGCCTGAATCTTTTCCCTATTTTTTCTTATTTCTATCACTAGCCCTAAGATTAGGTTTCTCATTCAACTCCTCCTTGTCTTTACCCTCATTCTCTTCTTCTTCTTTTTCCTCATCTTGATTTTTTTCTTCATTTACCCTATTCTCCTCCTCATTCACATTGGCCTCCTCCTCAATCATAGAATCATCCTTCTTTTTCAAAGGATCCTCTTCATTGTTCCCAGATTCGTCCTCCTCATTCACAAACTCATCCTCCATTTTCTCATCATGTATGTTCTCTTCTTCATTACCCTAAGGGGCTAGGGTTTGGTCTTCAGAATCCTCTTCTCTATCTAGATTTTTCTCAATCACACTCCTTGCCCTCTTCTTTGAGACCACCTGTTTTCTTTCCAACTTGATTTTATTGACATTCACTTTAACCCTTTTAGGAATGGGTTCCAGGATGTGATTCTTGGCATAGTCTGCAATAAGCATGATTAACCCTTCATGCAGCACCGGATTCCTAGCCTTTTTCATGTGTTCCATAATGTTGTTGTTCAAAGAAATAAGAAGATAGAAAGAAAATGAGACTTTGTTGTTATGTCTTAAATTATTTACTAAAATAAAGTGAAGATTGCAAACTTTAGAGTAGCGCCAATCTAGAGTAAAACTCTATATCATGACCATCAGAATATCATCCCAATGACTCTTAAGATTCTTTATATCTAAACAATCTCCAGACCCTTTGCTTAGGAGATCTTCTTCATCTTCAGATTTAGGGAAAATATTAAAATCTGACCCCATACATTTGTTGTCCCTATAAAATTTCATACATTCTATGGACAGCCCCATAATCTTAGAGATTATGCTCAATGTAAGCGTAAAAGACTTACCCCACAAATTCACCTTTCCAGTTTTCCAGCTATCCACAAAATTTTTAGTTACTTCTTTGTCCCAGCCATGCAATTTTTCCATGTACTGAGTCACCCCACCATGCTTCAGTCTTCTCCAAACTTTTTTCTTTTGTTTCCATTTCATGCAATCTAGTGACTCCTCCCTTTTCAAACCACCTCCCATATTTGTAGGGAAATTCTAAGCTTTTTGAATACGAGCAGGAAAAAACACAAGAATCTTCTGGTTTCTCTGTTTCAAGATGCTAGAAAATACCCACAATCTATGTGAGGTAATGTTATTCATAATTTTTGCATCCCTCGACTGATAGCTATTATAACCCTTAATCTTAAGTGTCATGTTCATCATTAATTTTTTGTATTAATTGTGCCTTCATTGTGATTAAGCGTATTGTACTTGATAAGACTTAAGATCTCAATATCAAGATCCACTTCCCCTTTCTGAGTGACATAATTATGGACCCCCACATTAGCAAAGTCATCCGTCGGCTTGTTTCCTCCATGAAATACATGGGAAATATGAGTTTCCTAAAACAATTGTAATAAAGATTTAATTTTATCTGTAATATGGGCTATTTTCTACGAGGCCTCATTCTTGCCTTTGATACAATTTATTATATTTAGGGAATCTCCCTCTAACCATACTTTTTAATATCCCAACTCTTTAGCCAAAATCACTACTTGAAGAGTTGCCTTAGCTTCCACTACCTGGTTAGTCTGAATTCCCAAGGGGGTAGCTACAACTCCTAGACAATTCCCAGCCCAGTCTCTAATTAAACCACCCACTCTAGCTCTTCCTGGATTCCCTTTCGCTGCACCATCAAAGTTTCCTTTAACCCATCTAGTTGGTGGACCTATCCATATGGTATTTTCCCTCAATGTTAAATCCTTATCTTTTTTCCCCTGGTCTTTGTAGCTAAGAATATCTATGAAGACCTGAGTGTTCTTTATAGGAGAGTCTCTAGGGAGAGAACCTATGAAAGTTTCCATTAAGATTTTGCAGATTTGGTTTACAACATTCTTGTAAGGAGTGATTTTTTCTCTAAAAACTTTATTATTTCTCTCCTTCCATATTCTCTAGGTAAAGTGGGGAAGAAACAAATTCCAGAGATCTTTAGAATCTTTTTCAGTAAAGGGGCATAACCATTGTTTTACAAGATCCCAAATTTTTTGAGGTTTCACCCATTCCAAGTTGATTTCTTTGAAGACAAAATCCCACACCTTACTAGTATAAGAATAGTGAATCATAAAGTGATTTCTAATTTCAGCTTCAGAACAACACATGATACATCTATTGGGCATATTAAATCCCCTTTTGCAAATATTGTCCACTGTGAGAATTTTGTTCTAAACAAGCAACCAGAAAAACATGTTAATTTTAGGAATAAGCTTATTGTTCCATACCTAAGAGCTGATGGGATGATCTTCCTAGATATGGAGAAGGGTAGAAGCAGAGGGAACATAAAATTTACCATTTTCCTCAGGGCCCCAAATCAAAGTGTCTTGTTCATTATCTCTTAAGAACCATTGATTAAGTTGTTTATTGACAATTTAGAGATTAACATCAAAAGAGCCTAAGTATATCCAGTCCTCATTGATCCAATAATATGAAACCATTTCCCCAATTATATCTTTGCAGTCCAAAAAAGCACACATCCATTCTTGATTCTCATTAAGAGCTATTCCTTCAGCCATTTGTCATTCCAAAAATTCATCTTCCTACCATTCCCCAGTTCCCATTTGACCCCTTTTTCTAACCAGGTTCTTCCCTTAACAAATACTATTCCAAATGAAGGACCCTTGGATTTTGAAAGGATTCCTTAACATTTCCTCTAAAGATGAAAGATTATATTTACTCTTAAGAATAGAGTTTCATTCCTTTTCCTCTTCAAAGATTCTCCAGCACTGTTTGGCAAGCAAGGCCTGATTAGTATTTCTTATGCTTCTTATACCAAGCCCTCCAAACTTCCTTGGTTTGAAAACCACCTCCCAAGCCACAAGGCTAAACCTTTTCTTCTCTTCAACACTAGACTAAAGGAATCTTTTCTGGATTTTTTAAATCAAATCAACATACTTCTGAGGAATTTTGAAAGACTAAGAGCATAAACTAGAAGGTTTTGAAGGGTAGATTTCAGAAGTTGAACTTTACCAGCTTGGCTCAAAGTATCTCCTTTCCAGCCAGCTAGTTTATTGTGAAATCTACCAAGGATTCCATTCCAGGAAGAATCATCAGGTTTGAGACATAATGGAAGGCCCAAATAAGAGGCATGAAATATCCCTATCTTACATCCAAGAATGGCATAAATCTTCCTTTGTCTTTCTTCTGGAGTATTACTGAAGAATAAGGAACTTTTCTCCAAGTTTATAAATTTTCCAGAAGCATTAGTATAATAATTCAGAGCCTTTTTCATATTCCAAGCTTCTTTCATAGAGACTTCCCCCATCATGATAGTGTCATCTACAAATTGTTCATGCAAGCATTTCTGCAATGCAGAGAAAGGCTAAAGACTAGAAATCTAACCAATTAGCACCAATCTATTCATGTATCTCCTGATGCTTTCCGCCATTATTGCAAAAAGGATGGGGGAAATAGGGTCTCCTTGCCTTAGGCCTCTAGAAGGATGAAAAAAATTAGATGATCCTCCATTAACCAGAACATAGGAGGTCATAGTGGAAACTAGTTTCATTATAAGTTTGACCACATCCTTATCAAAGCCAAAATATCTTAAGATATTAGAAAGAAAAGACCAGTCCACTCTGTCATAGGCTTTCAACATGTCCAATTTCATCAAAAACCCTTTTTTTTGGAAGCTTGAAGGGAATGAATATTCTCATGAACAACTATAATGGAATCTAGAGTCTATCTTCTCAGAACAAAACCATTTTGTTGGGGAGATATCAGATTAGGTAGTAAGCTCAGAATTATAGAGGTAAGAACCTTAGAGATGATTTTGTATAAGGAATTGCAGAGGTTTACAGGTCTAAATCCATCAATAGTATTAGCTCCAATTTTTTTAGGTATGAGGGCTATAAAAGTGGATTTTAATTCCTTAAGGATAGATTTAGTTCCAAAGAACTCCTTCACAACAGAAAAAAACATGTTTACCTATAATCCTCCAAAAATGCTGGAAGAAAAATAGCTGGAACCCATTCAGACCTAGGGATTTTTCTCCTTTAAAGCAAAAAATAGCTTTCTTAATTTCAATATCTGAAGGAATGGCTTTAAGAAAAGTATTAGAAAGATGATCCACTTTGGTGGGAATAGAAGCAAGCAATTTTCCTTGATCTTCCATATTAAGGTTTTGGTCCTTAGATAATAGGGTAGAAAAGTACCCCCAACATTTCTTCCCCTATTTCCTCTTCTTTATAAATGATACCTCTAGTGGTGGATAGGGAATGAATCATGTTTATAGCCTTGTGTTTGAGAGAAATACAATGAAAAAATCTAGTTTTATTATCTCCCACTTGTTGGAAATATGGATGGAGTAACTGAGAGGGGAGGGGTGAATCAGTTACCACAAAAATAAATCCACAAGTCCCTTAGATGTCTTCAATATATATTACTGTTACTCGGTAAATTAACCTTTTATT
>MU227982.1:7042323-7059473 GCA_018584345.1 Thuja plicata | reverse complement strand
ATATATATATATATATATATAATGAACTATATAATTATTCTAAAAAAAAAAAAAAATCTTTTATTACTGCAGACTATTTTTTATCAGTAGTTTGAATAACATATATGTGTGTGTGTGTGAATATATATACATATATATAAATATTAAAAAAATAAATAAATAAATAACAAAAAAAATAGAGAGGGCTGCGGCAGGGAGGCCGCAACCCCCGTCCACCCCCTCTCTTCCTTTAAGGAAGGTAACAGGGAGGGGAGGGGTTTGACCCCCCCCTCGTGGTGCCAAGGCCTTCCCCACAGCCGTGGCTTTACAGCCACAGACTGTGGAGGAAATTTTGGCCGTGGCTGCCACGCCGTCGCCCCACTCAAAAGAAAATCAATAAAAACAAACGCAGGGGCCACGGGTGGATTTAAAACAAAAAAAAAAGTGTGTCCAATGTAAATGTTAATAAAATCAACAAACAGCCCTGCAACAATTCTTCATTAGTGTGTGTATATATATATATATGCTTGGACAATACTCCGTTTTTGTCTTCCATGCATCCTTCAGACCGGGATTGAAAAAAATTATGAGAGAAATAAAAAATGGACCCTAGGGTTAGAAGAGGGAAAATAGAAGAATTTTTGGAGAAGAGAAATAAAGAAATGTTTATTTTTTTTCACTTCATATTTTCACCCTAACCCTAATTTTGAATTAGGGTTAGGGCTTGCAAAATATGAGAGGGAAAAATGAATTTTTAAACTTAGTTTAAAGAAAGGCCTTTAAGTGGGAAACTATTCTTATTTGTTTCCAAAAGGGTAATGTTATTGTGTTTTTGTAAAAGGTTTTTCTAAATTGTTTGATATGTTGTTTTAGAAAGTTTTATTTTGCATGAAGTTAATATTTTAGTATTTTAATAAGTGTAATATCTTGAGGAATTTAAAATTAGTGGTCTTTCATTTTTAATATAATAATTTAGAGAATATTATAATCTGTAAGATTATAGTAGAATTCAATCTAGGAGTAAAAATATAATAAACTAAGTTAATTATAATTAGAAATTTGAAATTCGTAATGTTGTTGTCTTTTAAATTAATTGACTTAGAGTTTTATTATTACAAATATTTAGTTATCTTTAATAAAGGGGTTTTATAAGTTAACACCATTAGTGTAATCGAACCATAAAGGAGGTAATACTGTAATAAAAAACAATAGTGAATTTCATTGTTAGGTATTTTGTAAGTTTAGATTTAATAAAAATGTATTCTCATCTTTAATTGGACTTCATTCTGGAATTACAAATATATTTAGAATTTAAGGCTTGAAAATAGTTAATTTAATATACAAATTGAATTTAATTAAGTCATCAACTAAATAGCCTAAAAAAAATAAAATTTAATCCGATAATGTTATTTTTATGATACCAATATATGTGGCCAGTATATTGGCCATCGTAAAAATAGCGTTATTGTAATTATTTGGTAAACTTGACATCATTAATATTTTTAGAATTAATGAGAAATTAAACATTAGTAAATCTAATAAAGGGTTAGGTTTAATATTCCTTCTAAAACATTTTAGCCATAAATGGAATGGTGTATATTAACCCACCTGAAGAACTTAATCAACCTAAACTCATATTAAATATTTTAGGGTCGAGGGATGTTGTCTTAAAGACATGATTCCCCTCGACCCTACCAAAGTTATCAATGCAATGCATCCTAGGTCTCCTTCAGATAGTTACAAGATTAACATTTCATACTTAGTAAACCCTAACTATATCCCTTAAAGTCTCTTATACCTTTATCAAAAGAAAAAAGTTGTTGCATTTTTGGGCGCAAATTTTTGGGCATGACACTAGCCTCTTGTCAGAACTCCTAGTTTTTGACCCCCATTCTTTTTTTTTTGACTTCAAGTTGAATTTCCCCATTAAAGCACTCTCAAATTTCTTCCTTGAGTTTTTATTCAACTCATTAGCAGGATGGTCTCCTTGGGGGGATCTAAAACCTTTCTTTCATGATCCTTTCTTTGAATCTCCCACCATTGTCCAAGAGTTTCCCTTATCCTCTGAATCTATAGTTTTCTTGTTGTCCAATTTTTCCAAATATTTAATCTATTTTAGGTTGAAGGGAGAATCCTAATTATTTCCTCTAATTAGGTCATTCTCCACTTCTAGTCTTTCCTTTGAACTCTGAGTTAAGACATTTTCTATCCCTACTAGGGAATCTTCTTCTCCAGAGTCCTTCCTTTTTCTTCTCCTTTAGGAGGAGTCAAACTTTATTCCACCCTTGGGTCCTTCAATGACACTTCTCCTATGAGAGATTAATCTCTTTCTTGTGAAGATATTTTCAGACTAATGAGCTCATTTATCCTACCTTCTGGTGCTTTCTTTTCTGATTCTTGTTCTATTCTTGTTTGGGTTTCCCCTTTTTTCTCCTTGTGATGAATCTCAATATTCTCTTCAGAGATACCAGTAGCCTTCTAATCCCTATTTTCTTCAGAGATTATTGAAGGGATATTAGTTTCCTCTATTTTTTTTCCACTCCATTTTCTGATCTTTGTTGTGATCTTGAACCTTCTTCTTTTCCTTTTGAGGTTTTTGGGGGCATTGTTTCACCCAATGACCAGATTTATTTTATGTGAATCATGCAAAAGGAATAGATTCATATTCAACCTCTTGCTTCCAAGACTCCAACTTCAATTTTAGAGTTATAACTTGTGGAAGATCCGCAATATGTTGTATGTTTACACAAATCCTAGCATAAACTTGTCTAGTCCTTGTTCTTTTCATTGGGTCAATGGAGAGAAGCTCCCCAAAGGCACCAACAATGGCTATCAATATATCCTCATGCTAATATTCCAATGGCATCCCAGGAAGACAAACCTAGATAGGAGCTGCTGTGAAAATACTTTCATTATAGTCGAGGCTAGTCATCCATTTTTGTAGAGATAAGGAGGATTTACCCATCATCCAAGGACCACCACACAGTAATTTTGATAGATATTCCCCATTAGAGAATTCAAATGAGAAAATTCCTTTTGGCATAGTAGCAATATCAACTTGGCCTTTAAGCCTCCATTTCTTATCCGTAAAGGATCTGACTAAATCTATATTCGATCTTGGACCCATAAACTTTCCAACCAAGGTAGATACCATGATAGACATAGTATGATCCATAATTGGGTTAGGGATAACAATGCAAAATTATTCCTTAAGTGGGTCATCCAAAATATTAACCTTAGGAAATGAGATCTTTCCAGAGGTTTTAAATCCAAAAAGACCAGACCAATTCCCTTTACCTAGATTCAAGGAAAATCCATGTGACTTACCTTCTATTAACTCATCCCCATCGTTAAAATTTTTTTATTTTTCTACCTCTGGCCGCATGACATGACCGTCATCCTTGCTAGATGATGCCAAGTTTGACCCACTAGCTTTTTCCTCGGCATCTGACAAGGATCTTACAGCAGAATCTGCTTCCACTGTCATAGATCCCACTGCAGATCCATCAACTCCTAGCTTTCCTCCCGTGTTCAAATTCAAAAAACTATCTCCCACTCTTTCCCCTCCTCCCTCTCGCTCCCACTCCATTCTTCAACTTTCTAATATAACCGTTGGTGTTTGTTTTCACTTAGTGAATGCTAGTCTTTTATGCATTACTGAAAGCATAATCTTTATCTCTCTAATTTTCTAAAGTCTTTGACAATTTGAATATAACCGATCAGATTATATCAAGTTGACACCAATGACAATACAATCCATTAACTATTTTAATGCCTTGCATTATCTTTCTACATTTTGGTGATCAACTTAACATCTTCAAACATTCAATCAGTTATATGTCATCAACCCACAATACGGACTGGTCTATTATCTATGGAATAACATTTCCCATATGTTGTGTCTACACTTAACCCCATCTCTTTCATAACATTAGCATGCATAATGTTTATAGCAACCCCATAATCAATCATACAATTCCTTACTAATTTACTATTAATTAGAAGTGTCATATAAAATGGATCAACTTGAGAAGAAATTTTGGTAAGAGTAATATGAATATATACCTCAGGCATTGGTTCTTCACCTTTATTCTTGGTGGCACTATTTGTTTCATTAGGTACACTATTTAGCAATTTGATGGCACTTTTCTTGTACTCTAGGAATTTCATCATCTCAAATAATGGAACAGATAATTTCATCTGTGACAAGGTACTCATGATATAAAAAGTGGATGTGGAGGTGTTTAATGTTGGCTTCACCTAGTCTATCTTCTCGGTATTCTCAACTTTGGCTGGCTTAACTAATTTATTGTTGTCACCCTTTTCTTTTACCTCTGGTGATTTTTGTGTTTCTTCTATAGTTCCTTTTGGCTTTGGGAATTTATTTTTGCAAAAATTCCAACATGCTTACCTTGATCTCTATTGACCATTCTTTTCCTTAGATTATAGTTACTTCTTGCTTGAGAAACTGTTGCAACGGTGAAAGCTTTAATTTACTCCTTAGCATGCCTTCTTAGTTTAGGAGTATTTTCTTCATCATCTAATAATTTATTTACCATGTAACAATGTTGGTTGTACTTTTGTGAACTAACATCAATCTCACACCCTTCCTCTGATGAATCATAATCATCAGGAACACCAAATGGCTTTACTGACACTGTGTTAATAGTTTGATCAGGATCAAATTTATCATCCTCTAGATTTTCCCCTTGCAGACTTTGTGCCACAACACACTGTTGGGGTGAATAAGGAAAACTACAAGCCACAGAACAAGAATTATTTTTGACCTTATGATTTCCTTTCCTACTTAAAGGATTTGGTGTTTCCTTATTAACATTTTGCTTTGGAATTGTAGGCTTCCCATATTTCCACACAGTGTTATAAGACATATCCTACAGCTGAATCCTTTCATTCCTATTCAAATGAGGTCTATCATTTCTATTTATTTGAGGGTTGTCTCCTTTGGAAACTTTAGTTGTTAGATCTTTTAGTGCATTTATAACTTTATCCATCTTGTCTTCTTCTTTATTTTTCTTTGATGTTCTTGGGTTATGCAAGTTAACTTCATCCCTTCTTCCCACTTTACCAGAGGCTTTTCTATTGATTTCAATGGTTACTAAAACTCTGCATGCATCTTGCAAGCTATATAGATTTCTGGACCTGATTTCATAATTTGTTTCGCTATCATATGCATCCATGTACAATACTAAACAAATTTCATTAGTAGGTTTCATCTAGGGGAGAACCTTATTCAAGAGTTATGAAACCTCTTATTGAATTCAGCCACAGATTCATTATATCCTTTTTTATATTGGTCAAGGAAAGCCTTTCTGAAATCCACACTCTTCAAGGAATGCCTTTCTGAAATACATCCACTTACAAATTGAAGCATCATACAAGCTCTTGTACCATTCTCTAGCATCATTAGCCAAGGATTGCACAAAAAAATTTATATAGATATCTTCGTAAGGTAATTCATGGTTTTCCATGTATTTTCAAAATCTCTCATGTGACCTTTAATGTTTTCAGCAACACTTCCCCCAAATTTAGGGATGCCAACTTTCCACTCCTTTTTTTATATTATGCGGAGCTTCAAGGGTTCACGTGAAGTTCAATGGTTTATATTTATATGCATTCATGGGGCCTCTTGTAAATGCAAAAGGATCTAGCTAAATATGAGGTCCATGGTTTTGGGGAACATATTGGTATTGACCATTATAATTATTGAAATTCTAAAAATAAGGAGGATTGTGTAACTAGAAGTTTTGATGGTGATGTTGAAAACCAGATTGGTCAAAATATATCGTATGATAATTTAATCCTATTTGGAAATAAATATTATTATGATGTTCATACTAATATCTTGGCCCTCTATTTTCATCATCTCCATACATAGAATTGTAATGAACTCTTTTATAACCTTTCTCATTTCTCCCCCTAGCATTCTGATCATTTCTTCTTTGTGCTCCTTCAGGGATTCTTTCACCTTGATTGGATCTATGGGAATTCTATCCTGATGTAGTGGGTTTAATGAATCTATCAAGGATATCTTCATTAAGACATCTAATTTATCTTTTAGCCTCTACTCCACTTGTAATTTATGGTTTTCCTGATCCTCATTATGTATTTCTTCTATTTTACTACTTGATGTCCTGGAAGATTGAAAACCAAGAAGGTAATTAGGTCTTCAATACTTGTTCATATTTCTTACATGGGTCAAATCCATATCTTCTTTTGTCAATATTTCTAGCATAGGAATACCATTTTCATCAACAAAGTATCTTGGCATTCTAAATTATGGCTCAGATAATTTCCCTGCATCTTCACCGCACCCCATTGTATTGTATTTTTTTTACTTTCCCAACTCTCTCTTCTTTGTTCTAGTTCTAATTCTTGTTTGATTTAGCTCTATATAATCAATAGGATGACCTTATGCTAACGACATCCTTCCAAACATACAAGGCAAGGCTCCAAATAATTTGAGAGTCAAATGTCTTGAATCTCTTCTTATCCTTTCCCAATCTTCATTCATATATTTATTAGATTCACCACCTCTGTTATGAGGAAAATGGTTTATATTCTTCTAGGTCCGTACCTCAGCAAAGTTTTGGATCTTGTAATACCAAATATTCTAGAAATTTTCTTTGTTCAACTCTTTAGCAGAGTCACCAATCTGTTGGTTCCCAAATCAATAGATTGGAAAGTTCTAAAAGGATTCCATCCTTTATCTTCAAAATCTCCAAATGAATTAGCCAACTGACAGGATCAATAAGAAACTGATTGGAATCCCCTGCACTTTTGGCTCTGCAAGACCAAGGTGGGTAGGTCTATTCTCCAAGTGTACCTTAAAATTTAGAAATTTTTATAGCAGATGATTTGTGATCTTTTTCCTACTCTAACCTTTCTTTAAAAATGGCATATGCTTGAAACAAAAGATTCATTTTTTTATCACTTGACTATTATCAACTACCTTCCACAAATGCCTTACTCTTACACTTTTCTAATTCAATCTTACAAATGCTAATACTTCTTCTATTTTATGCTATCTCCTACTTGCTTGAAATGAAAATGAAATTGATAATTTAAAAAAGTTTCTAATCTCTAAAGAACACAATACCATTCCCTTATCCTAATTGGGCATAGAGTCACTTCTTATCATATCATCATGTACAACTCTACTAGCCAATGTTTTATCCTTTAGACAAATCATCAACCATCCAATCCTATCAATATAGGATGATTAAGTATACAACACATTAAACAATCTAATTGATTTTAATTTCCTTTTCAGAAAACCAATTAGACAAAAGACATGAGGACAAAAACTTTGCAAATGTCTTTTGATAATCAGATCAATGTAAAGGACAAGTAATCTTTCTACACAAGTATTAAAGATAGAAATTGATTTTTCTTTGTAAATAATTACAAAGGACTAATAAAATAAGAAAGTAACTCTCATACCGCAATTTTGGACAAGAAAACAAGATCTTTGTATTAATTCAAAAAGTAAGGTACAATATGAGTTTCTCTTTCAGTCGTTCTATTCTAAAAATTTATATCCTCAATAAATCTCATGGAAATGGCCTCCCTTTCATCAGTGAGGTCAATGGGTTCTTCTTCATCAATAATTTGAGTATTATATCCATGTATTTATTTTTTAAATATAGAAGGGGAGGATGACTGACCTACTTCTTCATCACCCTTCAAGGTTTTCAATGTATTGGTAGCCTCCTTTGTTTCTCCCTCTCCTTCAAAATATTCATAGGAGAACAATAGGAATCACTTCATATGTCTTCTATTTTTAGGAGGTGGGGAATTCGATTCTGGATCATGAATTATCAATGGCCTAGGCTTTTTAGGAGGAATCTTAACATATTGTGGTGCAATTTCAACATATTTTCCATACAACTTTTCAAAATACTTAATACATGATTCCATACTAACAAAATCATTGGTCTGATAATCATGGAACCGAGGCTGCCCCTTTATCTGACTCTCTTCTTCTAGTTTCATAAATATACTCTATTTTTTCCACTTTTGCAAAATAACTAAGGGATTCATGCAATTCATACCAATATATTCCTTCATATCCATTCTATGCTTGTATTATTTTATAAAGGATTTAACATGACCCTCAGAGTCATAAGGCCTTTCTATTCCACTTTCATGGTGATAACCTATCTTCAAGTAATCGTGCAATTGTTCTAACACACTAGAACCAATAGAAAACCCTGTGAATCTAACCACATGAGGAATGCATGTTCCTTTCTTTCTGGGTCCATTTACTTCTTTCTCAAACCAAAAAAATTTCTAGATAAACTCCAGAAATGCAACCGTCTCATATATATAGACCAAAAATTCATGTGGTGTATGCCTACACCCATAAACCCTTATCAGAGTGTGATCTCATTACAAATCCAATCTGCAAAATTATGTGAAAATCCTTTCTCATTGTAATACTCTAATGGCCTCAAGATATACCTTATCCTAGGTGGGATCCTTTCTACCTACTTCCCAACTTCTCTAAGTATCCATGCCAAAGATCATCATGAAAGATCTTATAATTGCAATCCTTGCTATTCTTATCCCAATTCCTACACCATAACTACATTGGGAGCCTACTTATCTATCCTTCTAACATAGTTAATTTCATAGAGTGACTGAAAAAATTACTATTTTAAAATATAATTAAGTTGCAAAACAAATAATAATTTTTGAATTTCCTGCTAGTCTTCCATTGAACTAGCTTCTTATGTTGGATTCTTCCAATTTTGAAAGATAAATAAAATTCAATATAAAGGTTAGGGTTTTGGATCCTCATAGACATATACATTAGATCAATGGGAATTTTTGTCTTTTGATCATCCCCACATAATTTTCCCCAACTGTAAAATGTCTTTTGGGAAAAATCCATAAAATTCTTTGTAGGATATGGCCCCCCTTATTACACAACTTTACTAGCTAATTATTTTCTCTTCTTATGAAATATGTCACTTCTCAAAATCCCATAATCTTCACCATTTGTTCATAATTGATTGGGTATTGTTCTTTGTCAACCTTAGTGAGGGATTTTTTGTTCAATCCAAAACACTCTTCAATACAAGACTTAGTAATGACTAGAAGTGGGGTGCCATCAAATTTCCTCACCATTCTAGTCTAGTTTATAACTCTTTGCTAGAGTATCAATAAAATCAACATCAATAAAAAATTTCGGCACAATAACCTTTGCTAAGTCTAGATTCCATGGGCTAAACCTAGGTTCTTTTTCATATATATTTGCATAAAAATACCAAAAGAGTGATCTACCCGTATGAGGTAAATTTGCTTCCCTACACTCTGACCACTCATCTATAAACTAACCTTTTGTACCTGAATCATCAAACCCAGGTAGCAATTTTAATAGAGCCTGCTATGGAGGGACCTTGAGTGGTTCATTTTCACTACTTCTTCCTTTTTCTTCCTAGGCATTGTGAATTTTAAAACAAACTATGACAGAGAATTTAAAGATTTAACTTACTGGTTTACCGTAATACCAAATCCTCTGTAATTCCTGAGCTCAATACTACTATACACTTATCTTTTGCATCATTTCATCTACAATTTTCTCAACGTTTCTCACACCTTCTTTAATTTTCTTTTCGTATTTTTTTAAAATAAATCTTTGCACTTTTGGTGATTAAATCTGAAAAGAATCATTTAATTTAAGCCTGCACCATTTAATTTCTTCAATGCTTTGAATGTGTGTAATGTATGCTCAAAAAGATGGTTGTCACCTCTATTAAATTTAGTTGACGTTATCTTGTATCAAAAGTATACTCATCCCAATGAGAAAACACATTTTCACCATAACGCACACTTCCTTATATGTTCCTTGCAAAATAATGATGAAATGACTATTTCACACAACCCCTTTTTTTATTCCTTTTAAAATAGTGAAGGATTCGCTATATCACAACCTTCACTTTTCTTGTTTTGCGAAATGACAATAAGTTTCACAGTTTCACAAAATTCCATTTGGTACCCCACAAAATAGTGATGATTTTTCTATTTCACACAAATGACTTTTTGCCTCCCTGGTATAGCGATAGATTCGCTATTTCACAACCCTTCATCTAGCTACTTTGTGAAATAGTGAAATGCCTCAAATCCATTGGGTATTTTATAGGCGTTAGATAACTGAGAGGGGGGGTGAATCGGCTTAATCAAGTTATCCTATAGTTCCAAATTCTCCCAGATGTATATAAAAACAATTTCAAACATTTAAATCAACTCGGTGAAATGTAAACTATGATCTTAAACTTGAGTTAATAAGTTGTCTAGTCATCTACCGAGTAGCAGTAAAATAATTACTGTGATTACTGATCAACACAGATAATTTAATGTGTAAAGAAAAATAACAATCCACAACAATCATACACATTAACACAGATTTTAACTTGGAAACCTAGCTAAGGGAAAAACCACCTGGGAGTGGTAACCCAAAATATTTCACTCTTCTTAATTGAGCTCAGTTAAGAGCCAACCCTATTAAAGGTTACAGTGCATACTGTTAAATGTGATCTAGTTAGAGGATTTATTACTAACATTTCTCTCTTGACTAATAATTCACTATGGGGTCAACAAGAAACACTCAACATTCATTAGAATGTCATAATAAATACTTTCATGTCCTACTCGGTTAAGATATTTATCTGTAACAATGGTTAAACTGATACAGTAATGATCTAATTCAAATACAACTTTATTTGCAGATTTACATATCTATTCTAAGTATATAATACCTATGATCAATTTTTTCACTTCAATTCCTCTTATTCTTCATACTCTGTTCTACTTGGTAAATGCTCTTTTCTCTGTCGCTCAGTGTTGTATGTAGAATTTCTTGGTTCTATCTTCAACCAATTTGATTAGTCATGCGTGAATTTTTCATGTGTGCACATCATAGCATCATTATCTTAATGAATCCCTTATCTCTTATATAGACATCTTAGCTCATTTAATTTCCATCCTTTATATTTTTCCACTTAATCTCCATCATTTATTTTGTTGCTTAAACCTTCCTCAGTAGTTGTGTCAAAAACATGTTCCAATCTTCTTCATCTGATCATCCTTGAATTTTCATAGTCATTTGATCATCATAACAAATCTTATCAATTTACCTTGGAATCATCAATTTTCAAGCTCATCATTTTAGTCAGCCTTAGTTTGATTTAATTACTCAGTCAATACCATGAAGTGTCAGTGATCCCTGGCTCGGTTATCACTGTGCTTGGTATACACTATATTTACTCAATGTTCACTGTTACTCGGTGTATACAAAACTCTTCAATTACCAACCACATAAACTTTGTTTGTTCCAGATCTTTAACTCATAATAGATTTTTTTTACAATAATGATAATCAAATAAGTTGACATCAATGACAATACATTAACTGATTAATATCTATCATCACATCTGTAACTCGGTTGATCATCAACAAAATGAATTCAAACATACAATCAGTTGTCGCTCATTAATCTCTCCCTTTGGCATTGGTGGCAACACAATATGAAATATGCAATATGAATATGTCATAGAATACCAAACTTCTATTCTACAACTTTATGCAAAATGTTGTATCTCTCCCTAGCTTTTATATATAATATGTTTCAGCATTAAAAACTCACCATGCAAACTCTCCTTGTAGATTTAACTTTTCTGTTCTAGAATCTTCTCAAATCTTCTCTCCCTGAAATGGATAGGTATGTCATTTCTCTCCCTTTCTCTTTTCTCCCTTTCTCCCTTTCAGTGGATAGATATTTCATTGAATCTTCTCTCCCTTTGACAATAATGCCAAAAAGAAATATACAACTCTTCATTAGCCAAAAAAATATATCTCTGGTTTTTGTTTTAGTATAGTAAGTACCTTTCAGTGTACTGATATGCCATTTTCAGTCTAGTTCAAATTTGCATCAACAGAATTGATATTCTGATTACATGCAGGTCAATGCAACCTCCTAGTCAGCTTAGTGACTGATAGACAAGGGACAAACCCCTAGTCTATTCCTCAAGTACTCAAATGTATCCTTTGGTAAGGGTCTAGTGAATATGTCAGCTATTTGTTCTTTTGATTCTACATATTCAAGTGTCACTTTTTTTTCTTGTACTTGTTCCCTCAAGTAGTGATACTTTATAGATATATGCTTTATTTTTGCATACATCACCGAATTCTTTGAATTATTTATTGCACTAGTGTTATCACAATAAATTATCATTGGGTTAGTGATCTCTTCATTCATTCCTTTCAAAAGTTATTTGATCCATACAATGTTTGAACAATTTGAAGTAGTAGCAACACATTCTGCTTCTGTAGTTGACTGATATATGCATCCTTTCCTTTTACTTATCCAAGTAACTAATCTTTCTCCCAAAAATAATGCTCCACCAGTAGTTCTCTTTCTATCATCAATGTTCCCAGCCCAATCAACATCTATGTAAACTTTCAGTTTGAATTTTCCTTCTCTTTTGTACTACAATCCATAATCTTCAGTGTTCTTCAAGTATCTAAAAAATATCTTTGTAACAGTCATATGTGATTCTTTAGGATTAGCATAAAACCTTGCTACAATTCCAACTGTATGTGCAATGTATGGTCTTGTGTGTACAACATACATCAATTTTCCAATCATAGATTTGTACAATGTTTGATTTACCTTGGTTGTCTTATCTTCCTTTGTCAATTTGCATCATGTAACCATAGGTGTTCCAACTGGTTTTGATTCTTCCATTTTTAATGTCTTCAATACTTCCTTGATGTATTTGGATTGATTAATGTAGATGCCTTCATCCTGTTGTAAAATTGCAATCCAAGAAAAAATTTGATCTCTCCAAACATTGACATTTCAAATTATTTCCTCATTTCATTAGCGAATGATTTGCATAAGTTATCATTACCTCCAAATATAATATCATCAAAAAAAATTTCAGGAATAAGGGTCTTATCATTATTTTCTCCTTTCAAATACAAATTATTGTTATCACTTGTTCTAACAAATCCAATATTGATAAGATAGGAGTATAGTATTTTATATCATGCTCTTGGGGCTTGTTCCAGTCCATATAAATCTTGGTGTAACTTACATACCATGCTTTCCTGAGTAGGATCAACAAAACCTTAAGTTTTTCAATGTATACCTCTTCTTCTAGTATTCCATTTAGAAATGCATATTTAACATCCATTCAATATACTTTAAATCCTTTGTATGCAGCATATGCAAGTAATATTCTAACTCCTTTAAGTCTAGCAACGGGTGCAAAATTTTATCCATAGTCAATACCTTCTTCTTGTGCATACCCTTTGCATACTAGTCTTTCTTTATTTCTGGTTACATCTCTATTCTCATTCAATTTGTTTATAAATATCCATTTGGTGCCAATTACATTCTTATCACTCACTCTCGGTACTAATGTCCATGTTTTGTTTTTCTATATCTGCTCAATTTCTTCATTCATTGCATTAATCCATTCTTTATTTTCAAGTGCATCTCTAACAGTTTTAGGTTCAAACTCACAAATCAAACATGTGTTATTATTCAAATTACTTTGATTCATCATGCTAGCTCTTTTATCTCTAATAATCTGATTTTTTGGATGATTTCTTCTTACATATTTTGCAAGTACAGGTTCAATTCTTTGTTCTTCATTGTGTTCTTCAGTTGGTATAGGATTATGATCTTCAATTAAAACATCTTCCTGGTTATCGGTTGGTGCATCTTGATTCTTGGTAATATTACCTTGTTGCTCAGTAACATTAGGTATCTTCTTGGGAAAAGTGTCAGGTTCTTCAATGTAAATAAATCTATTGTAGTCTTTTGGTTCTCTTTTGCTTTCCTCTTCATTTTTCTCAGCAAATTCATAACCTCTTACATTTCACTTTCAATGATCTTGTTAGAAGACTTGTTCAAACATTTATAAGCTTTTATCTTAGTAGAATATCCTAAAAATATTCCTTCATCACCTTTTGAGTCAAATTTTCCATTTCTATCATCTTTTAGAATATAGCACTAACTTCCAAATATTCTAAAGTAACTCACATTAGGTGTATATCCATACCATAATTCATAAGGTGTCTTGTTTATATATTTCTTTAGTTGTACTCGGTTTAGTGTGTATATAGTAGTACTAACAACTTTCTCCATTATTCTTGTGCAACATTCTTTTCAATCATCAGTGCTCTAGCACAATCCATAATTGATATGTTTCTTCTTTCAGCAATCTCATTCTGCTATGGTGTTCTCTGTGGAGATACATGTCTCTTAATTCCATGCTCATTACAAAATTTAGTGAACTCATCATAAATAAATTCACCTCCTCTGTCAGATCTCAAACATTTCAGTTCTTTACCACTTTCTTTTTCCACTTTAGATTTGTACCATTTGAACATCTTAAATGCTTCAGATTTTTCTTTTAAGAACATAACGGTCATCATTCTAGGGTAGTCATCAACAAATAAAATAAAGTATATGTCACCATAATAACTCTTTGTTCTCATTGATCCACATAGGTCTGTATGAACTAACTCCAAAATATCATTAGAAGAGAAAATTTTTCTCTTAAAACTAGATTTCAACATTTTTCCCATTTGACAATTATTGCACATGACATGGTTAGGTTTAGATAAGCTTAGTAAGCCTCTTACTTTTCTTTTCTTACTGATCTTAACCATGTTGTAAAAATTTACATGACATGGCCTCTTATGCCACAACCATATATCTTCATTCTTAGCCAACAAACAAGTAGTTTCAGCAGTGTCAAGATAGAATAGATTACCTTTTGATTGTTCTCTAGTGCCGATCAACTTTCTTGTTTCATCATAGATTCTAGCTTTTTATGTTTTCAAATGCAACTCGGTGACCTGTGCTATTCAAATGTGAAACACTCAACAGATTTTAATGTGGTCCTTTCACCCAATATGTATTCTCACATTTGATCTTATTATTCAGCAATATAGTACCTTTTCCTTTCACTTGACAGGGTGTATCATTTCCCATTCTAACAGATCCACCATTATAATGCTCAAGAATTTAAAAATTTTATTTATCTCCAATCATGTGATGGTTGCAGCCACTATCAATAAACCAAATTTCATTCTTTCTAAATTTTGAAATGAGTGTTGTTTCAACATACCTTTCATCTTCTTCAGAATCTTCTTTCAAAGCTACAAAAATTGTCTCAATGTCTTCACCAGTGTTGGTGTCGGTGTCTTTATCTTTATCTTTAGCAACATAACATTCCTTCTTTCCTTTGTCTTTGTAATCTTGGTTACTCCTATCATACTGTTAGTTTCTTTTGTATTATCGATCATCCCTTTTGTCATTATATCTTTCATTTCTTTCATCACTTTTTTTTGTTTGGGCATCTGGCAGCAAAGTGTCCAATTTATTTACAATTAAAGCATATCAAATGATGACATGTAACTGATTGAATGTTTGAAGATGTTAAGTTGATCACCAAAATGAAGAAAGATAATGTAAGACATTAAATCAATTAATGGATTGTATTTTCATTGATGTCAAATTGATATAATCTAATTGGTTATATTCAAAGTGTCAAAGACTTCAGAGAATCAAAGAGATAAAAATTATGCTTTCAGTAATGCATAAAAGACCAGCATTCACTAAGTGACTTCAAACACCGACGATTAGTGGAAACTGAAGGGAAGATAAAACTGAGAGCAAAGTCACAGTAATGCCTGAGAAAAGAAACCAATGAGCATTATCGATGAGCAGAATCAAAAGCATTACCGACGGCTAGAATTACAATGTTAACCAACAGACAAACAAGCCCGAAGGACAGACAAACCTGAGAGATAGACAAAACTAATGGAGTAGCCCGAGGAGAACTGAAGTGTTGACCAAAGCTATCAAAGAGTTAAAACACCAAAGTTAATTGGAGTTCAGAAACGGAAAAATACCTAGCTAGTAGAGATAAAGGTAGACTTAATTGGTTGTTAACATTATTTTCATTGACAAGTTAAAGCCAGAGATAAGTAAAAGATTTAAAGTTGCTTTATTCAATTGGCAAGAATATCTCTACAAGATAAAACAAGAGTTATGCTTTAAATCAAGATTGGCTAAGATTGTGGATCACACCAAGAACAAGAAAATCAAGAAGTGAGAAATGTTGATATCATGTCTATAAAGAGACAACTTAATTCTTTATGAATTAAGGGGAGTGAATGAAAAAAGATGATGCTGAAGAGAAATTGATGAAGAACAACTTCATATAGTCCTGATCAATCAAGCTGAGGAAAGAGATAAAGATTTATGTGGACACCGAGCAACAAAGAAGCACAACATCACTGAGCAGAAAGAAGTGGAGCAAAGGTATTGAAAATAGGTATTGATCAGAAAAGTAAAATGAGCTTACAATAGATCTGAAAATCTGCAAGTATAAGTTGTATGTGTGAACAGAGCATTTATTGTTTCATTTTAACCATTGATTCAAAAATTCTCTTAACTAAGTAGGATTTAAAGATCCTTTCTATATTGAGATACATCCCAAGGAGTATCGAAAAGTTTCATCATGAAGATAGTATGAGAGGCCAAATACCATTTGAAAAACTACACTGGGTTTGGTCATATAAGGTATCATAGAGATGCTCGATATCAAGTGAAAAACTAATCTATTAAATCCTCTAACAAGGTCATGCCTAATAGTGTGTTTGTAACCTTTAATAGGGTTGGCTCTTCACTGAGCTCACTTCAGAAGAGTGAAAAATTTGGGTTACTGATCCCAAGTGGTATTTCCCTTAACAGGGTTTCCATGTTACAAATCCATGTGTCAATGGGTTTATGAGTCATTACTTTAATATTTTTCATTACGCATAACTAATCTAGATTGATCGGTATACACTAAGAAATTTACTATTTTCGGTAAATGAAAGACTGCTATTCAGTAAACATAAAGAATAAGGTTTAAAAGATAACTCCAAGGAGTAGTTATTTGATATGACTATTTGAAGGCATACATCTTGTAGGACTAAAGATAACTAGAGGCTTAATATTATGGTACTAAGTTTTTGGGTTGATTTATTGGAATATTTTTGAGGTCACTGATTCACCCCCCCCCCCTCTTAGTTATTCTAACAATTGGTATCAGAGCTTGTGTGCTTAGAAAGGGAGTTTAACA
>MU227982.1:7008683-7019234 GCA_018584345.1 Thuja plicata | reverse complement strand
GGTATTTAGGAATTAAATATGATGTATGATTAATGCAGATTTAGGATTTTCTACATTTGACACTCAGGTCGAGTAGAGTCAGTCAAAAACTTAGAATTGCCTAGTACAATAGGACTTTGATGATTCAGAAGAATGACAAATGCAACAAGATTGGTTAGGGTTGCAAGATGCCAATTTTGGGGTGTTACATTTTCTCCCTCTTTGAATTGATGTGCGAGCAGCGCATTGATTCAAAGAATAATCTGATGCCTGAAGCATAGAAGAATAGATTTAAAAATTGATGATGTAAATATTTTAGAGCCATCTCTAGAACAGAGCTTGACTCTCCGAAGTCTAGGTTAGGTTGCCAAGACGCTGGTCAAATAGATATCTTTCACAAGACTGTCCCCAGAATGAGGCTCAACCTTCAGGAGTCAGGGTTAGATTGCCCCAATACCTATCCCAAAAGATAGTAAATAGGGGTTTTAGCACTATCTCCAAAACAAACCTTAGTCCCCCAATATCTAGGTTAGATCACCCAGACATGGTCAGATTGACATCTTTCACAAGGTTATCCCCAGAACGAGGCTTAACCTTCAGGAGTCAGGGTTAGATTGCCCCGATACCTATCTCAAAAGATGGATAAATATCTTTCACAAGGTTATCCCCAGTACGAGGCTTAACCTTTAGGAGTCAGGGTTAGATTTCCCTGATACCTATCTCAAAAGATGGATAAATATCTTTCACAAGGTTATCCCTAGAACGAGGCTTAACCTTCAGGAGTCAGGGTTAGATTTCCCCGATACTTGTCCCAAAAGATGGATAAATATCTTTCACAAGGTTATCCCCAGAATGAGGCTTAAATTTCAAGAGTCAAGGTTAGATTACCCCGATACCTGTCCCAAAAGATGGATAAATATCTTTCACAAGGTTATCCCCAGAATGAGGCTTAACCTTCAAGAGTCAGGGTTTAGATTGCACCAATACCTATCTCAAAAGATGGATAAATATCTTTCACAAGGTTATCCCCAGAATGAGGCTTAACCTTCAGGAGTCAGGGTTAGATTGCCCCGATACCTGTCTCAAAAGATGGATAAATATCTTTCACAAGGTTATCCCTAGAATGAGGCTTAACCTCCAAGAGTCAAGGTTAGATTGCCTCGATGCCTGTCCCAAAAGATAGTTTTCAAGAATCATCTCCAGAACAAAGCTTGATCCTCAATAATCTGAGTTAGATTTCTCAGATGCTAAAAAGATGACAAGATGTAAGGAACAAAGATGCCCTTATTGATTGTGGAGTATCCAGTTTTGATCGTGAGGTACAAAAAGCTAAACATGCCCCAAGTGATGAGATGCCCCTAGCAATGAGGACTTTTGAAAATCAGATCAGATTGATTGAAATAGATTCAATGATGTAATCATCCTGCCCCCTCGGGAGTGAAATAGAAAGATGACATGTCATATTGATGATGGAGAGTGAAAAATCACAGATAGATGTTGAGTCAAAGATCAAGAAGAACTCAGAATAGATTATGAAAGAATTCAGAAGATTTAGAATCAATTTTGAGTGATTTCAAGATCTGGTTTGACCAAGTTTGACTAGGGTTGACAGAGTTGACTAGAGTTGAATTTTGAGGAAAAAAGTCAAAGAATTCAGAAAATGATGATATGATAAGATTCTAACAAGAAAGCGACGTCAGAAAGTTGACTACACAAGTGTCCGATCACGTCAGTCCCGAAAATTTTAAAATGTGATTTTGAGCTATATAGAAGTGTTAGATTTCGATTTTGATCCTGAAAATGGGTTAAGCATATAGCTAAAGATAGAGAGAAAGGATCAAACACTTGGTCAGTTGTGATGAAACACGAATGGTAAGAAGAACTCTCCAAAGTATGAACCCAAAAGAATGCAATGAAAAGAACACTGAACCATTGTCACAATGCAAGTCTAGAATGAAAATGCAATTCTATGATAGATGCAATATGAAGGTGCAATTCTAGGACATGGTTGTGAGACCCATCGTATAATCATCATTGAGAATTTTTTTAGAACATCAATGTCGATACAACCCTTACTGGTGCCACAATGCAACCATAAGGATATGAATATGACTTATCATCAGATAAAATGTAGGAAACAAACGTAAGCATCAGGGCACAAAAGCCAAGATGACCTGAACATTGTTTCCAGTTAATGTTGCAAGAGTACACCAGCATCAAGGCATTCAAAGCCAAGATAACCATGAGTGCAATCATGTGTAAACAAACAGATCAATAACAAGCAAAACAATAACAAACAAAGCAATAACAAGCAAGGAGATAGTACCGACCTCACCATGGCATAAAAATAAACAAGATCAAGGGATGTGAGGTTGTTCCACCTTTTTGCGGGAGCTCTTATCACATACACCCTATTTATTTGACATTTTCAAATCATCGGGACTACACCAACAAGTAGTAGACAAGGAAAATATCAATGAAATCCATAAGAATAGACAGCATACAAAGAAATATTCAATCATAGCTTAGCATGTTTCAAAGTTTGCGAATGTGGATGTGTATGAGGTGTTAAAAAGAACCATTGTGCTTGTGTGTGCATTGTGTTTGATTGTGATCAATAGATGTTTACATTTGAGATATCCGATGTGTCCAAAGATAGTGTTAAAAAACATTGTTTATGATGGTGTTGAAAAACACCAGTTTGTGTCAGTAGAGAGTTGTCCTTGAGAAGTGACAAGATTACTGACTCTAGATGTAAACCAAAGATATGATCAAATGGGGGACCCATGCCACCAAGTAATGATGAATGACTTGACATATGTTGTGAGGACAAACAAGATGTGATTGCCCCCAAGCGTATGGTGTTGAATCAATGACAAGTCAGGAGGGTCCGCAAAGGAACCAGAGTGTCACAAAAGTGACCAAAAGATATGTACAGACTAAAGCATAGAATCGTCAAGACTGAGTATCAATAGATAGAGCATGTGAGTACAACTCCAACTGTAAAAAACATGAGCAATCTTGATAGAATAGTGGCAGTAGGCAGATGCAGTGAGAACCACTGGTGACCAACACGAGAGAGATGCTCAAATGAAATGATCGTAGTATAAGCTAGACATCAGTAGGAAGACACGGTGAGAACCACTAGTGACTGATGTGAAGATACTTTAAAAGATAAAAGGATAGTGCCCCCTAGATCAGGTGGGTTGCCTTTAGAGTATGACCAGTTTCAATCCATGTGAGTTGGTATTTTGACAGGAACTAAAAGCAAATGTAAGCAAGAAAGCAGGAAAGCAGTAATGCAAGAAAGAAAATGTGTCAAGCCAACTAGTGCTACGATAGATATAGCATTGTGGAACAAGAGGTGCATGTTTACCAGGTTTTCACCTTCTTGGCAGAAATTCTTTTTTTTGCTACCATGATGCATGGTTGCTAGGTTTTCATCAATGGCACCTTTTTTCTTTTTCTCTTTTTTTCTCTTTTTCAATTTTTTAATTTTTTTGTATTTTTGGAATATATGATGTTTTTGGAGATACATCAAAGTGCCTATCACTAGGTTTTCACTAAAATGATCACTTTTTCAAGAATTTTTTAGATTTTTAGAATTTTTTTAGGACTTTAGTATATACAAGAGCATACTGAAGATGTCTCATCTGTAGAATCACTTTAGATGAAGAGCGTTGATGTGCTCTTTGAGTTGTTCTCCTTCAGTAGTAGAGAGTTGATAGGTACCAGACCCAAACACTGCAGTGACAACATACGAACCAAGACAATTTGGTTCAAACTTACCTTTCTGGATCCAATGTTGTTGATTCTTAGGGTTCTCTCTCAGAACGAGGTCAACCGCTTGGAAATCCCTTGGTCTAACCTTTTTGTTATAGATTTTGGACATCCTCTTTTGGTATGCTCTCAGGTGATCAAAAACCACTTGGTGATGTTCATCAAGTAATTCTAGCTCTTGTAGCCGAGATATTCTATTATCTTCATCAGTAATGAGGCCCTTCAAAGAGACTCACAGAGAAGGAATCTCGACCTCAATACGTAGCATAGCATCTGCTCCGTAAACCAATGCATAGGGTGTAGCCCCTGTTGGTGTTCTTATGCTTGTCCTATATGCCCAAAGACCTGGATTGATTCGTAGATGCCAATCTCATCCGAACTTATGTACTGTACGATGTAGGATCTTAAGGATTGTTTTGTTGGATGCTTCTGCCTGTCCATTACCCTGAGGATAATAGATGGAAGACCAATGTTGAGTAATTTTAAATTTAGAGCAGAGCTCTGTCAAATCCTTGTTTTTAAATTGTCCCCCATTATCCATGATAATTAAGGAGGGTACACCATGCCTGCAGATGATGTAGTTGAGAATAAACATAGCTACTATTTTGCCACTGGCAATGGTGAGAGGGACTGCCTCCACCCACTTAGTAAAATAATCCGTAGCTATAATGATAAACTTATGTCCATTGGAGGACAAGGGGTAGATCTGTCCCACTAAATCAAAGGCCCAATGTTGAAATGGCCAGAAAGTAATGAATGGAATCAGCTCCTTGGCTAGAGCATGAATCAGGTTTCCATGTAATTGACATTGTTTGCAAGATTTAGCAAACTGTGTTGCTTCTTTTTCCATATTTGGCCAATAGTAACCAGCTCTAATAAGCTTACAGGCCAATGTCAGGCCATTAGAGTGTGACCCATAGATGCCTTCATACACCTCTACTAATGCTTGTTTGGATTCATCGGGTTCTAACACCTAAGGAGGGTACTATCTAGACCACATCTATACAAGTCATTAGCAATGATGATGAATCATGAAGCACTGCAGATTAGGTGACGTTTCTCATTCTGGGAGTAAGTGTCCAGAACAATCTGGTCACGTAGGTAGGAGAAGATGTGATGGTAGTGGGATGAGTCATGTCCTATGACAGAATAGATCATCTGAGAATTAGGGGAGTCATAGGCTGGGTAGCGTAACGTCTCCACCAGGAATTCATGTCTAAAATCATTTTCAGGCATTTGCAGCATAGAGGCAAGAGTAGCCATGGCATCTGCCACTTTATTATCTTCCCTCGAAACCTATTGAAATGTGATATGAGTAAAATATTGTTTAAGATCATCAACCAACCATTTGTAAGGTACCAAATTTTCATCCCTTATCTGATGGATATCATTGACCTGATTGATGACCAATTGGGAATCTCCAAGAACATTTAGTTCATCCACACGCCACTCAAGGATGATCTTCATACCGTTGATGAGGGCTTCATACTCAGTAATGTTGTTCATACAAGGAAACAACATTTTGTATGCTTTTGGTAATGAGTACCGTTGTGGTGTAATGAACAGTATCCCAACACCTGACCCCTGTTGGGTAAATGAACCATCAAAAAACATAGTCCATGAGCAATGTGTAAGAAGTAATATGGACTCATCTGGAAATTCAATGTGCAATGGTTGATGATCAACTAGAGCTACTTCTACCAAATGATCTGCGATTCCTTGGCCCTTAATGGCTTTCCTTTCAACATATTTAATATCAAACTCACTGAGAAGCATGACCCATTTAGCTAGTCTACCTATGAGGGTAGCTTTACTAAGAAAATATTTAAGAGGATCAATTTTAGCAATTAGACGTGTAGTATGAACCAACATATAGTGTCACAATTTTTGTGAAGCAAAAACCACTGCAAGGCAAGCCTTCTCTATAGAAAAATATTTCATTTCATAGGAGACCAGAGTTTGACTAATGTAATAGATAGCCCTTTCTTTCTTGTGTTGATCTTCTTGAGACAATAGGATACCCAATGATGTATCCGTAGCAGATATGTAAAGTATAAGTGGCTTCCCATGAATGGGAGGCATCAAGATTGTTGGGTTCATAAGATACTGCTTGATTTGTGTGAACCCTTCATCACATTCTTTATTCCACTGATAAGCCACAACCTTGTGCAAAGTCTTGGTAAATGGTTGTGACTTGTCTGGTAGTTGAGAGATAAAACACCGGATAGACTGCAGTCGGCCTTGAAGTCCTCTCATTTGTCTGATATTTTTCAGTTGCGGCATTTCCATAATAGCTTGTACTTTTTTAGGATCCACTTCAATGCCTTTGGCAGAGATGATATAGCCAATTAACTTTCCATATGTTACGCCAAATGCACATTTTTTAGGATTGAGCCTTAGACTGAATTGTTCCATACGATCTAGTATAGGACCCAGATCTGCAAGATGTTTCTTTCGATGCATGCTCTTGGCTAAAGTGTCATCCACATAATATTCCATTGTTTTATGCATCATATCATGAAATATGGTGGTAACCGCTCTCTGATATGTAGCATTGGCATTTTTTAGTCCAAAGGGAATGACATTCCAATAGAAGGTGCCCCAGGCACATGTGAAAGTAGTTTTCTCTTGGTCCTCTGGCACAATTTTTATCTAGTTGTAGCCAGAGAAACCATCCATTAATGAGTACATCTCATACCTAGCTATCATATATACAATCATATTAGTATTAGGCAATGGAAAATTATCCTTAGGACATGCCAAATTTAGGTCTCTAAAGTCTGTGTAGACTCTTATAGATTTGTCATGTTTTGATACCAGAACAATATTAGAGATCCACTCTGCATAATCAATTACTCTGATAAACACTACCTTAAGCAATTTCTCCAATTCAACTTTGACAAGTAGAGCTACATGTGGATGCATTTTGTGAAGCTTATGCTTGATGGGCTTAACACTTGGTGCAATGGATAGATGATGTATGATTAGATTAGGGTCTAATCCTAGCATGTCTGAGTATTTCCATGCAAAGCTAATCTTTTTGTTTCTGAAGAATGTAGTGAATTCCTCTCTTTCTGCCTCTGATAGTGATTATGCCAGGTGAATAATCTGAGGTTCTACCTCTGTACCCAAGTTGATAGGTTGAGTTGGTTCAATAAGAATAGATGATCTTTCCTGAAAATGACTTGGGAGTGCATCAAGTATCTCATCCATAGGTGCCTCAGAGAGGTTTTCACCTTTGGATATGTCTTTTATTTTGACTATTTTAGGCTCTGATACTGCCACAAGGTGGTTTTCACCATCAGAGCGCCTATTTTTTCTTCTTTTTATTTTGTGACTAAGATACTTGATGTCAACCTCAGTCATGTTGACACTTGCTTCGCTGGTAGGAGACGTTACAAGTTCGACAGCGTGTAGGTAATAGGCAAGAGCGTAATCATTCTGGAACGTAAGGATTTTATTAGATGGGGAGGTAGAGTTCCAGTCTATAAGCTCAAGATGGAAAAGTGAAATAGGAGTGATAGGTTCAAGTGCATTCATGGTATAATCATCAAAGGCATGGACAAGCAAGTCAAGACCCAAAGCAATCTCATCCAAAGGTATAGTCGAATTCCTTTGATTCCTAGCGACCGTAGTAGATGACATGTTAACACCTAGTGAGTCAGATTCATGTGACCCAACACTAGACCATTCACCTACTTCAAGAAGGTTTTCATATGCATTTTTTGTATGTATATCTCTTTCAGAAGTGGCATATGATAATCTATCAAACTAATATTCATGGGAGTCTGTTTCATCATTAGGTGTCATATCAAGAACATGAGTAAAATCAACTCTTTGTCCCCAGTTGGGATGAGTTCTTCCTAGAATTTCTGCTATGGTTAGATGAGCACCTGTTGACCTAGGTACCTTAGTAGTGTTTGTAGCATCAGCTACCTCTTCTATAATGAGAAGTGGCTGGAATTCCTGGTCAAGCTATTCTTGAAAGTGTGGTGGTATGAATAAATTACCCTGATGACTAGATTTCAGAGTATATATGTCTTTCCACTCTTCATAAGTTAATGGAGCAATTGAAGTGGTGGTATCAGAATCACTGTCAGTGTCTACTATACTGACATGTGGTACAAAGCTATCTGGCTCAGCAAAGAATGCTACTAGGTCTGGTGGAATAGGATAAGGAAAAGTATCCTCATCAAAGCTGTCTTCAGGTTCTGCAATTTTAGGTATTTCTTCAGGTGTTGGTTTCTTATCTTCTCAAGGTACAAACTTGTTTATTCCCAATTGTAATGTGAGCTTCTAGAAGCCTATACCTGTAGAGTCACATGTTCTGTGACCAATGGCTTCAAGTGGTGCAATCAATCCCTTATGATTTGCACCTATGGGACCATCCCCTTTATAGCCAAAATGTTGCATAATAGATAAACCTTTGCCATATTGCTAAGGTTTTATGTTATAAAGAGGATTATTTTCAGAATTTTTTTCTCCTTTATAGATCCAAGCTTTGATAGCTCTATTTTTAGCTTCTTCTTCTAATGGTACTGTGGCTTGTACAAAGGTACCACAATAATTTGTTGGAGGAGGAACCGTAGAAGGTTTAGTGTTCTCAGAAGGTCTCCCAAAAGAACGGGGAGACAAAGGAAAAGATATAATAGATAATACAAGTCCAATTTGATATCCTCCCATATCAGTTTCTTTGAGTGTCAAACTCTTTTCCATTTCTTTTAATTTATCCTCAAGAAGTTCAATAGATTCTCTGTTGGTAGGCACAAGGATGTCAGCAGATTTTGTGAGGGCATTGCAATCATAGCATGTATTAGTAGGTATAGTCACTTCAGAACCTTGTAATGGGAACTTAATGCACTGATGATATGTAGAAGGGACAGCTTGCATTTCATGGATCCATGGCCTTCCTAATAGGATATTGTATGCCAAAGGGATGTCAAGCACTTGACAGATAACATCGCGTTCAACAGGACCAACTCTAATTAGAAATACAACTAGCCCCTTGGATTTACATTCTTCCTCATCATAAGCTTTAATGGTAATCTTTTTGCGAGCATCAATGCAATCTTCACCATAGCCTAACTCAATAAGGAAACTTGTAGAGCAAGTATTTAGGCCAGCACTGTTATCTATGAGAACACGACGAACACACTTTGGACCTATCATGACTTCAATGTGCAAAGGATTATTATGCGGGTGACTCAACAAATGGTCATCTTCCTTAGAGAAAGACAAGTAATGTGAGGAGGTCAAGTGACCTACCATAGATTGAAACCAGTCAAGATCAAGATCTTTTGGGACATTTGCCTCAATGAGGGCTTTGTCCAGGATTTCCCTGTGAGAAGGGGAGATTTTTAGGAGCTCAAAAATAGTTATCTGAGCATTAGTATGTTGCAATTGATCAAGAATGCTATAATTGATAGAATTAGATGAGGAACCCACTTTGGGATTCTTAGTAGCAGAATCAACCTTAGCTTTGTCTAAAGGTTAATTTGATGTAGATATAGAAGGCTCAGGGCCTTTAAGAATGACTTTAGCGTGAGATCGAGTAACAATATTAGCACTCACTTGAGACTGACTTTTTTCAGAAGACTAAGGTGTAGACCCTCACAATATGAAAGGTGTTTTGGACTTAGAAGTATCTTCCTTTCCCTTAAGAATGAGGACATTACAGTATTCAGTGTCGACAGGTTCAACCATATTAATGACATTGTCATTATTGGTGTAAGTATAGTTGACCTTAGCATCATTATTTTTGCCTTTAGATGATTCACCTTTCCCATGAGGAGGAAATGGATCCTTGAAAGCTTTGTGATTAGAGTTTTTGTTGTGACTTCCCATAGCAATAACCTCACTATCAATGAGATCCTAGATTATATGCCGCAACTTAAAATAAGTAGCTATTTTATGACCTTTGTTTTGGTGAAAATCATAATAAGCGGATTCATTCCACCAAGAGGGTCTTGGTTGCAAATCCTAAGGTCATGGATTAGCCAATGGAGTAAGTAACTGATTGTCCACAAGATTTTTGTAAACTGCCTCAAGAGGTTCTCCTAAAGGAGTGAATTCACACTTGGGCCTAGGAGCCCAAGGTTTAGGTCTAGAAAATCATGAAGTACTTGGTTTGGATTCTGTCACAGCTTTTTCAGTGGCTTTGGCCACTTGCATCATGGTAGTGAGATTAAAGGCAGCCTTGGAAGGCTTAGCAGTCACATTGTCTACAACACCGTCATTCACAACATTTTGGTTCTTGTTGGGAAATTTGGATTTATCTTTGCTTGAGGAAGAAGACCCTTGTTTATTTTCCTTGTGTAAGGTCAATTCTCCTTTCTTGATCATAAATGTCTCAATTCTTATAGCTTTTTTAATCATGTCATCAAAGGTTAGAGGACCTTGTAGCTGTACTGGATACCCAAAGTTGGGGAGAAGATTATCGAGAAAGATGTCCAACTTTTCTGATTCAGGCATATTTGCAAGAATATCATGTATAGAGTTGTCTCCATCTTTGGAGAAATGCCAAGAAAGATTCCCCATTATTTTGTTTCAAGTTGCAAAGATCTCAAATATGAACCGGATTTTGGATGTTGTGAGAATAATGTTGTAGAAATAAATTGGCAATTTCATCAAAGGTCTTGATGCCAGTTGGTAGTCTAGAGAACCAGTCCATAGCTGATCCTCCCAAACTACATGGGAAAAGATGCATAAGATAGGTTGTGTCATGCATGAATTCCATGGAGAGAGCACCAAACTCTCTCAAATGGTCTTGAGGGTCAGATGTACCCAAGTATT
>MU227982.1:6967395-6987023 GCA_018584345.1 Thuja plicata | reverse complement strand
TTTCTTGCTGTCATAAAAATATACTCCTTAGAAGTATGACTCTATTTATCCCTGACACTGACCCAGCATAGAATAGGACAACAGTAACAAGGTCTTGAGACCTCCTGCACTTTGAGCTCCACAAACTCAGGTGGGATTACCCTTGAAAGCTTAGAATAATGAAATTTCTAAGTTATTCTAATTTGATATTGGTGGAATTATAGAGAATGATCACTGTAACCTTTACTAAAACAGACCAAACTGAAAGTAAAAATTGATTTTAAGGATGATAGCCTTTTAACTGAACAAAAACAGACCAGTGCTAAATCTTAGGGCATGGAGTCATCTGTGAATAACTTTAACCATTCATGAATGAAGACTCAACTTAAGACAATTACAGGATCAGACACCAACATAGATATACCTTATATATCTACCTCAGTACACTTAGCCAAAATAATCGATCAAATTCAATTGTTACCCTGAACTTTGCTGAAATTTCTCTAAGGTATATTCTCTCCTTGAAAGATCCTTAGAAGTATTTCATACACTGCCTTATAGATATATAAACTAAAAATTATCCTTGAACATTCAATTTAAACAAAATTTAGAATGTAAATGAAGACAGAAAATCCACTAAATACTTCAGAAACTGTGAATTGGATTTTACTCAAAAGTCATCATCAGTCACTACATTCAACAGAAATTTTCTCCAGAAAGACCAGACTTAAATATTATTTTCAGACAAAAAAATGACCATCCCTGTACCAGTTGTCTTGGAATCCTTTTATAACACAAGGATGCAACAAGCTACAGACATCTGGGAAGAATTGCAACCGCTTGCTAAACTTTTCAATAGCTAATTAACAAGGTGGCAGCTAATTAACAAGGTTTATCTTCTATGGCTTAACCATATTTATCCTTTAAGCTATACATCCCATCTATTCATTCATTTGACAATGATCCAATCAAAAGGCAACAGCTTCCACCCACCTGGCATCCATGGCAATTATGGCCTCAATGTTGTTTCTTCATTTCTAGACAAATCCTTGCGAGTGAGTGACACACTCTTGCTATTCAACTGGTCACGTACTTGCCATCCATTCTTGCTCTGTTTTTCACTTTCTGCGAGTGAGCGATAACCAAATTCTTAAATCTCTTTTCATGTCTCTCGCACCCTCGCACTACTTTTATGCTTTACTTTTTAGTTCATGCGAGTGAGCGATGGTTTTTTTACTGACAGCTCATCGCACAGTCGCGAGCTCAACTTTTCATTTTACATGAGTCTGGGCGACTGAGCGACTGCATCTTTTCTTTCAGCTTATTTCCTAATCGCACACTCGCTGACTTGAAAATTTCACTTTTGGATCTGAGCAGATGAGCGATGATTTATTTCTTTCCTTACTCTGTCTGGTCGCGCACTCGCGAGCTCTTTTCCTTTCATCCTTTTTGATCGGCGAGTGCGCAATGATATATGTTTTCTCCTTTGTTGCCAACTCGTGAGCTATTTTTTCATCAGCTCAAAACATCAGCGAGTGAGCGATATTTGTCCTCTTTTGGCTTGTCACATAGTCGCGAGCTATTTTTCTATTACCTTCATTAACTGGTGAGTGAGTGACGTCTTTCATCTCTTCAACTCATCGCATACTCGCGAACTGACTTTTCTTTTTCTGTCACTGTCGGCGACTGAGCAATGCTTTCTATTTTCTGACTCGTCGCACACCCGCACTGCAAAATACACATGAGTTAAAACCTATGCGAGTGAGTGACCACTTGAACATGACCTCGTCACACGATCACGCAACTTATTATACTGACATAAAATGGTGAGCGGGTATGCGACGACTTGAGGCTTAAATAGGAATCGCTCAGTCGCAGAGCATGAGATAAACAAGATAACATTACCGCGAGTGCATGACTTACATAACTTTAACCCGTCGCTGACTCGCAGACCTATTACTTGACCTTAATAAAACATCACAACTACGTGATTTACAATGTAAAGTAGCTCATCGCCCACTCATGCATAGACCAAAACTAAACATATGGAGATCACGATTGCGTGATTCTCCTTCTCGAACAGGTCGTCGCGCAATCGCATGACTTAAAGACTCTTTTCAAAGACCAATGTGACAGAGCAAATAAACATAAATCATGACTTAAAAAGGTTATTGACTATTTTTTGCGCGGTAAAGCATGGAATTTGAAACCAGAAAGCACGGGAAAAGCTTAGAACCAAGAATTTCAAATTTTTTACAGGGCAGTGCTAACAGGATCATCATAACAAATCTTATTAATTTACCTCAAAATCATCAATTTTCCATCTCATCATTTTAGTCAGCCTCAATTTGATTTAATTACTCAGTTAATATCATGATGTGTCAGCGATCCCTAGCTTAGTTATCAATGTGCTCAGTATACACTATATTTACTCGGTGTTCACTATTACTCAATGTATACAGAACTCTTCAATTATAGGCCACATAAACTTTGTTTGTTCTAGATCTTTAACTCATAATAGATGTTTGTTACCATAATTATAATCAAATAAGTTGACATCAATGACAATACATTAACTGTTTAATCTCTATCATCACATGTGCAACTTGGTTGATCATCAACAAAATGACTTCAAACATATAATCAGTTGTACTTCATCAATAGGTTTATAAAGAATACATCTTCTAGTGACCTTTTTGGATTTCGATAATAGGATATCATTATCTTCTAGGGTGATTTGAATAAATATGCTTCACAAAATTCACTCCTCAAACACATATAAACATATGACACATTTCTTGATGCTCCATGTGATTGACTTCCAATACAAAACTTATGTAGCTTCAACCTTTGAAGTGGCCCATAGAATACAAAAGATTGGTGATGAACTGTAGCAGCTGGCTGATGCAAGTCAAAATTTTAGAGGTTCCAACAGGTGGTATCCACACATTAAAAAAGGTTCTTTACATCAAATAATTTTAAATCATACTTAAAGATCATAATTTTTTTAGCTAAAGTCATTGAAGAGAGAAAATAAAATATATTAGCAAAAAATTTCTTAGAATATTTGTACAAATCTCCTTTGTCTATAGATCTATATGAGTTTTAACAATTTTTATTACCTTTTTATTCACTTTGTTTCCATTTGTTATGGAGAGAGGGAATAAATTTTCATTTCAATAGAATAAATATGATATTTCTTTGAGAGGAATAATAATATCCTTAGATGGGTGTGAAGGAGACATATGCATTTTATCAACATATCATCTTTCTTGGTTCTTTTAGATTGAAGTGTTCCCAATAGACTTATATTTATATAATAAATAATATTTTAAAAAAATTCTTGATTATAACAATACTAAAATGATTAATATTAAATATTATTGATATTTATCTCATTTTTCCATATTATTTTTGTTCTCTCCACTATGAGCTTGTACTAGTAATAAAAAAGAGATCCTAATTCATCTCTACCCAAATAGATACTAGATTCCAAATGGTGAACATATTATATAATAATTTGTGAGGAATATATATGATTTAGAGACATGACAACTTGTAATCTTGGAGGAAATGTGTTCACTAGCTTATGCATGCAAACTAGGAACAAGGTCTATTTTTCTCTTTGATAACATTTAAGGAGAGTGAATCCACTTGGCTTAACCTTAAATATGATTGAAAGGGATTAAGAACAAGGTTTGTCTAGAAATATTTTGTATGGGTTGAAAATAAGTATGGAAGAGATGTCATTTCAATGCTAGATCTAGGGCCAAAGATGACAAAATTGAGAGTTGTTAACATACATAACAATCCACAACACAAATATATAGGCAAAAGTTACAAATAAAGAAAGAAGAAATGTGAGGGATCCTACATCTATAATTTGGGATAAAATTAGGATATCAATGTTTTTTGGGGCACCCTTAATCTTGGAAGGGCAGATGCAGATGAAAACCATATTTTTTGGATCATAATTCTTCTCAAAATCTTCCCCAAATTTTTTGTCAAAAGTGTCTGGGTCACTATGAGGTAGAGAAATATTGACCTTGCCTTTTAGGATTTTAGAAACCATAATTTATAGGTATCTATATACTTATTTTGATTCCAAAATTATGTCTTCAGGTACTACCACCTACACATGCAAAGGAAATAAATTGTTAGGTTTATGGCAGTTTGCCTAGGTCTCTTGTGTCGAACCCTTCATGAATATGTCAATGTTGACTTGTAGAGTTGACTTCATAATAGGTTGATCATTGATTATAT
Source organism: Thuja plicata (assembly GCA_018584345.1). NCBI lineage: Eukaryota > Viridiplantae > Streptophyta > Pinopsida > Cupressales > Cupressaceae > Thuja > Thuja plicata. Next base: position 6,982,781 of record MU227982.1, on the reverse strand, counting down.
CATGAATGCTTGAGATCCAAAAGTTTAATTTTTTCTTTGATGCCTTGATTATGCTTTATTTATTTCTCAATAAAATAATGTAGCATCTTTCTTGAATTTATAAATAATGCTCATGATGTCTCAAATGAGGAGGTTGCGCTTGCTTTGATACCTATCCTCATGAAACATATTCTATTTTTTGAAATAGACTAACACAAAGGAGAAATCCCTATCCTATAAATTTGACCATTGGAGGGTCCAAATTGGGGCCCTTATAGTGATATTATGGCACTCCAGGCACCCTTGACTATCCGATCAAGGTTGGGTCAAGGACTAATGTCCAAGAAGGTAATGAAACTAATAGATTTTGAATTGATGCAAGCAGAATCAAACATGATCAGGCATGGAAGGCTAGAAACACTAAAATGAGGCCTAGGTGAGCATGAAATCATACAAGGATACAATTTATGATACTAAATTTAGTTTCTAATTTAGTGAGAGTAATAAAATGCATTCACACTCTCGATAAAGTAGAAAGCAGCATTGAAAAACTATAATTGAGATGTTAAAGAGACAAGAAGCACCAAGCCCCAAGAGACTTAGGATCTTAACAATCTAATATCAAGATAAAAGGAGAGACATGTGAATATAAAAGAGATAACATGACTATGTTGGCCTATTTAGGTTATTATTATTATGATTCATGTACAGAGTTGGTGCAAGAGAGTAAAATAGCCTATGAAGTTGTGTTATGCTAGTTAAATAATTCTAAAAATTGGTGCAAAATATTACAAATCAAAAGACATAGTTTGTAAAGTAACTTGGAAAAATTTGAATGCATAAATGAATTTTAGTGTGTCCAAAAAGTGTTACAAAGAGAAAAGTGTGTGCCCCCATATTAAAGTGATTGTGTATGCCTTTTTGGGAGAAATTTCTTTAATATAGCATACATGCATCCAAAATACAAGAGTGTCATCACAATGATATGTCCTAAAATAATGACAAAATCAAGGACAATGGAGTATAAGAAAAAATGAGACTACAAAAGGGATCCATTAAGTGGGTCAGGATGTGAAATTTATAACTTATGTATATCAAGTATAATTGCAATGAATTGACCCTATCCCCTAATGGTAGTGGAATTATGAGCATAATGGAAGAAGAACACATAAGATGAACAACTAAAGACTTTTTGGGTCAACAAGGTAGATGCCAAAAAGAGAGGTAACAGTGATTTTCATCGTCCCTAAGTAGACAACATAAAATCACATTTAAAATAATGACACATGTATGACATAATATAGATACAATATATAGAAGAATTAATACACAATAGTGAAACACAACAACATGATCTATCTCTTTATTACCTTGCACCAAAAAAGCAACACGGGTCATCCAAATAGAGCCTAACATAACATAAAGATATATTGAGCAAGAAATGATAGGGGAAGGACATTACATACAATAAAACACACAAAATATTATACTGCACAAGTGAAGCTAGGCAAGCAAGGCTTCTGCTTCCCAATATTTCTTTACATAACTTAGATATGGTGGACAAGATGAAAGAGGAGAAATAAAAGGCATGGTAGATGGAGCCACAAAAATTTCTAAACAAGGATCATGCTCTAGTGATGAGTCACGTTTCTTGACACTAGGAGCTAGGATTAATGATTTTGAAAAATCTACAAATAAAGTGACTCGTCATTAAAGCATGTTCCTTGTTTATAAATATTTTTAGCTCCACCTACCATGATTTTTTTCTCCTCTTATATCTTGTCCACCATACCTAAGTGATGTTAAGAAAGATTGAGAGGTGGATGACCCTCTTGACTAGCTTCACTTGTGTAATATATTATTTTGTGTGTTTTCTTTTATGTAATGTGCATCCCCTATTATTTATTACTTGATATTCTCTAATTATGAGTCACTTTGTTTGTCACTAGGAGCTACAATTAATTCCTTTGAAATTATGATGAAATTAGTTGCAAATTTTAGCCCTTCTCCTAATATATTTTTACCTCTTCTTAATGTGCACCATCTATTATTAGACACAAAAAATAGGAAAAATATTATGTAGAAAGGGGTTTGCCTAAGTCAAACCCTGATTTTTGGAATCAACCATCAGAATTGTTAGCATCAATAGTGTTAGAATCAACAATTTTATCATCCATATCACAATCCAAATTAATCACAATAGGATCTTTAATGAAAAATAAACAATTATTTTGTTTAGATGATTTTAAATTTCTAAGATTTTTCCATTGTGCTAGAAAAAGGTTGGTCAAATGGGATCAAGTCAAAAAATTTTATTTTAGGGGAGAAAATAGTTTGGGAAGTAAGTTCGCGGGCCTTGTTATGACATTTTCATTGGTGTTCTCTTGCACTATGATTTATCTTAGTTTGATTCATAATTCACAAATGTTTGGGATCAATCAAAATAGACTCTTTTTCTTCCCTTTTAGGAGAATGAATTGAAGGAAACTCACTAGGTTGAGAGATGTAGGATGTTGGGTATTTGTAAGATGTAAGAGGTGAGACTACAACATATATAGGAGGAATAGAAGTAGGAAAAACTTTAAGAAACTCCCTTCTGGGAAAAGGTGTAAAATACTGGCAAATCCTCCATTATTTTGGGGGGAAAATTTAATATTGTTGGCTAAAAAATTTAATTTGAACGGAAAAAATATTATTTGTAATGGCGATTTTTTTTCAATTATATGAAAATTCTATAAAATCTTGGAAAATCTTTCATTATGGAAAAAATTGCGGTGATAGGCAGACATAACGAGAAAGCCTACTTTTTATAATCGTTGGATGATCCCAGATGGATGGCAGGAATTCTATTTCGGGCTAAGGTTTAAAAGGACATAAAGATTCCCCAAAAAGTCTCCAAAATAGAGACACATGTCAAATCTATTTCGGGACAAATTTTTCAAAGTCATAAAGTTTCATTGAAAGTCTACAAGATAGAGACACATGTCACATAACCTGCACCCTAACCTTAAATATCGACCATATATTGGCGAATATGGTTGTCAATTATGACAAGATTTTGAAATTGTAGGCAAAATGTTTCAATTTATAGTGTCCAACGATTAATTTGATTGGAAATATTGTGATAGAAAAGGATAAAAATATATAAACCAATAGGCGATGGGCTTGGGCATTCGACCCAATATTTATAAAGTCTAGGTGACATGGACAACCTAATTTACACATTATATTCACCAAATCTCAGGTCGCAGACATGAGAGATTCGCCAAATGGTGAATATTCACCACTAAAGGTTTCCCTGAATAGAAGGTGTAGAAATAATTCCAGGTCTCAGATGAGGAGGTGAAACATCCTTATGTTTTCTCAAGGATGATATCATTTCATGTTTGAACCTTTGATAAGATAAGAAAAAGATGTCTTCTCAGGGTTTAGAGTTTCTATTTTTAAGGCCAAAAAAAATCAAGGATGAAGTTTCTACATGTTTCTAATGGCTTATAAACATTATAATTGATCAGGATAATACACCCATTTTGATGGAACTTCAAACACTTATGGATGGTATAAGGTACAAAATTCAAGAGATTCAGCTAAGGATGTCCTAGCTCCACACGAAATCAAATAGAGGTAGGGGTAATGGAAAATTTAATATCTAAGAACTTATTAGAAACCTCAATTGAAAGAGTGATAGAAATTATTTAGGAAAAGTAAAATAATCATGCACCTTAATCATAACATTAAATTTGTATACAAAACTCTTCAATTATCGGCCACGTAAACTTTATTTGTTCTAGATCTCTAACTCATAATAGATGTTTGTTACCATAATGATATTCAAATAAGTTGACATCAATGAAAATACATTAACTGATTAATGTCTATCATCACATCTATAATTCGGTTGATCTTCAACAAAATGACTTCAAACAGACAATCAGTTGTACTTCATCAATAGGTTTATAAAGAATACATCTTCTAGTGACCTTTTTGGATTTTGATAATAGGATATGATTCTCTTCTAGGGTGATCTGAATAAATATGCTTCACAAAATTCACTCCTCAAACACATATAATCATATGACACATTTCTTGATGCTCCCTGTGATTGACTTCCAATACAAAAATTATGTAGCTTCAACCTTTGAAGTGACCCATAGAATACAAAATCTTGGAGATGAACTGTAGTAGCTGGCTAATGCAAGTCAAAATTTTGGAGGTTCCAATAGGTGGTAGCCACACATTAAAAAAAGGTTCTTTACATAAAATAATTTTAGAGCATACTTAAAGATCATTATTTTTAGAGCTAAAGTCATTGAAGAGAGAAAAGAAAATATATTAGGAAAAAAATTCTTAGAATGTTTGTACAAATCTACTTTGTCTATGGATCTATATGAGTTTTAACAATTTTTATTACCTTTTTATTCACTTTGTTTCCATGTGTTATGGAGAGAGGGAATAAATTTTCATTTAACCAGAATAAATATGATACTTCTTTGAGAGGAATAATAATATCGGTAGATGGGTGTGAAGGAGACATATGCATTTTATCAACATATCATCTTTCTTGGTTCTTTTAGATTGAAGTGTTCCCTTTAATAGACTTATACTTTATATAATAAATAATATTTTTAAAAAATTCTTGATTATAACAATACTTGAATGATTAATATTAAATATTATTGATATTTATCTTATTTTCCCATATTATTTTTGTTCTCTCCACTATGAGCTTGTACTAGCAATAACAAAGAGATCCTAATTCATCTCTACCCAAATAGATACTAGATTCCAAATGGTGAACATATTATATAATAATTTTTGAGGAATATATATGATTTAGAAACATGTCAACTTGTAATCTTGGAGGAAATGTTGTGTTCACTAGCTTATGCATGCAAACTAGGAACAAGACATGTTTCCCTCTTTGAAAACATTTAAGGAGAGTGAATCCACTTGGATTAACCTTAAATATGATTGAAAGGGATTAAGAACAAGGTTGGTCGAGAAATATTTTGTATGGATTGAAAATAAGTATGTAAGAGATGTAATTTCAATGCTAGATCTAGGGCCAACGATGACAAAATTGAGAGTTGTTAACATACATAACAATCCACAAAACAAATATATAGGAAAACGTTAAAAATAAAGAAAGAAGAAACATGAAGGATCCTGCATCTATAATTTGGGATAAAATCAAGATGTCAATTTTGTTTGGGGCACCCTTAACCTGGGAAGGGCGGATGCAAATTAAAACCATATTTTTTGGATCATAATTCTGCTCAAAATCTTCCCCAAATTTTTTGTCACAAGTGTCTAGGTCACTATCAGGTAGAGAAGTGTTGACCTTGCATTTTATTATTTGGGAAATCATAATCTATAGGTATATATACACTTATTTTGATTCCAAAATTATGTCTTCAGGTACTACCTCCTACACATGCAAAGGAAAGAAATTGTTGGGTTGATGGCAGATTACCTAGGTCAAACCCCAATTTTGGAATTAATTATAAACTTGAATTAAAATATAACTGAATTGAAATTTTTTGTTATGGGGTAGAGGCTAGATTTTAAATTGGATTGTTTCAATGAAATATTATACCTTCATTAGTATCCCTTGTGTTGAACCCTTCATTAACATGTCAATGTTGACTTGTAGAGTTGACTTCATAATAGGTTGATCATGGATTACATCATGAATGCTTGAGATCCAAAAGTTTAATTTTTGCTTTGATTCCTTGATTATGCTTTATTTATTTCTCAATAAAATAATGTAGCATCTTTCTTGAATTGATAAATAATGCTCATTATGTCTCAAATGAGGAGGTTGAACTTGTTTTGATACCTATCCTCATGAAACATATTCTATTTTTTGAAATAGACTAACACAAAGGAGAAATTCCTACACTAGCAATTTGACCATTGGAGGGTCCAAATTGGGCCCCTTATAGTGATATTTTGGCACTCCAAGCACCCTTGAATATCTGATCAAGGTTGGGTCAAGGACCAATGTCCAAGAAGGTAATGAAATTGACAGATTTTGAATCGATGCAAGAAGAATCAAACATGATCAGGCATGGAAGACCAGAAACACTAAAATGAGGCCTAGGTGAGCATGAAACCATACAAGGATACAATTTATGATACTAGATTTAGTTTCTACTTTAGTGAGAGTAATACAATTCATTCACACTCTCAATAAAGTAGAAAGTAGCATTAAAAACCTATCATTGAGATGTTAAAGAGACAAGAAGCACCAAGCCCCAATAGACTTAGGATCTTAACAATCTATATCAAGATAAAATGAGAAACACGTGAATATAAAAGTGATAACATGACTATGTTTTCCTATTTAGGTTATTATTATTACGATTCGTGTATAGAGTTGGTGCAAGAAGAGTAAAATAGCCTATGAAGTTGTGTTATGCTAGTTAACTAATTCTAAAAATTGGTGCAAAATATTACAAATCAAAAGACATAGTTTGTAAAGTAACTTGGAAAAATTTGAATCCATAAATGAATTTTTGTGTGTGCACAAAGTGTAACAAAGAGAAAAGTGTGTGCCCCCATATTAAAGTGATTGTGTATGCCTTTTTGGGATAAATTTCTTTAATATAGAATACATGCATTCAAAATACAAGTGTGTCATCACAATGATATGTCCTAAAATAATGACAAAATCATGGACAGTAGAGTATAAGAAAAAAAGAGACTACAAAAGGGATCCATTAAGTGGGGCCAGGATGTGAAATTGATAACTTATGTATATCAAGTATAATTGCAATGAATTGACCTCATCCCCTAATTGTAGTGGAATTATGAGAATGATGGAAGAAGAGAACATAAGATGAACAACTAAATAATTTTAGGGTCAACAAGGTAGATGCCAAAAAGAGAGATATCAGTGTTTTTCATTGTCCCTAAGTAGACAACATAAAATCACATTTAAAACAATAGCACATGTATGACATAATATAGATACAATATATAGAAGAATTAATATACAATAGTGAAATGCAACAACATGATTTGTCTCTTTATTACCTTGCACCAAAAAAGAAAAATGGGTCATCCAAATAGAGCCTAACATAACATAAAGATATATTGAGAAAGAAATGATAAGGGAAGAACATTACATACAAGCAAACACACAAAATATTCTACTACACAAGTGAAGCTAGGCAGGCAAGGCTTCTGCCTCCCAATATTTCTTTACATAACTTAGATATGGTGGACAAGATGAAAGAGGAGAAATAAAAGGCATGGTAGATGGAGCCACAAAAATTTCTAAACAAGGACCATGCTCTAGTGATGAGTCACTTTTCTTGTCACTAGGAGCTAGGATTAATTCTTTTGAAAAATATACAAATAAAGTGACTCATCATTAAAGCATGTTCCTTGTTTATAAATATTTTGAGCTCCACCTACCATGATTGTTGTTTCTCCTCTTATTGTTGGAAAGATTGTTTTGAAAGCTATAATGGAAATAATCATTGTTTTTTCATTGATGTCAAACCTTAACTAGTGAGACTATTTCTATGTGTTTGAATACCATATCTATTTGATTTGAAGAAAAGGATAACAATAAGACCGAGGGAAATGGATGAGTTATGAGTAAACACAAGGGTACTTGATCATTTGACACATTGGCAAAGTGATATGTTGTTTATCTTTCACTGACAGTTCACTGTGAGGTTGATGCCAAGCAAAGAAAATTTGATGTTGAGCGAAGCCAGTGATGGCCGAGCACCAGTGAAATGCCAAGGAATACAAAGGCGACCGAATGGAAGAAAACAGTGTTGGCCGAGCAATAGTATTTTGATAATTGATGAGATTTGAGATCTTTGGCCGATATTATTGAATTTATTGGAATATGTGAATTTTGTTAAGCATATTTAATTTTGGTCCTCATTAATTACATGCATGGGAAACTGTTATTAACACATGGATTCAAGATTTAATTGGTGATTGTATTGGAGAAATAAATTAAATGTAATGATGGAAAGATCCGTTGGATCTAACCTAACCTAAGATCTACGATCTTGATTAAGCGGAAAAAGATTTATCCGACCTAGAAAAAGAGGTATATGATAATCTCAAGGTATTATTCATGCAAAGGTATATAGAGCTGTGTATACAGAGCATGCAAGAGGATTGCATGGTTAATTGACTAGCTGGAAAGATCTAAGCAAAGAAGGCTGAGTAGAGAAGCAGAGAGAGATTTCTTAACGGATTTCCAAGCAGATCTAGATTTTGAGATGAGAATGGAGGCCACTCAGTGAATTAGCATAAGAGTTGAACTGGATCTGGATTGCAAAGTAAGTTGTATGAATCAGATCAAACCTGTTGATTACTTTCTAACCATTGTATCATTTCAAATCCTTTAACAAGGTTGACTTAACAGTCATTGTATAAATCCTTTGAGAAAGGTGACATTCAGTTTGGAATGTTCTAAGTCCTCTAACAAGGCCACTCCTGATAGGGTGATTAAATCCTTTAACCAAATCATATTTAACAGTGTGTTTTGTAACCTTTAACAGGGTTGGCTCCTAACAAAGCTCACTTCAGAAGAGTGAAATTTTGGTAGCATGTTACTGGTGATTTTTCCCATATTGGGTTTCCATGTTAAATCATAATGTCAAAATGTGTGAATGTTTATGTTGTGTTTTACTGTTAATTTTCTGCAAGCTTATTTCATTAGTACAGTAAAACTACACACTTTTATGTTATTGTTGTCTAGCAGATCTAAATTGTTCAAATTGGTATAAAATCTAAATGGGCACATCTGGACTTGAGGATAACTGATTCACCCCCCCCACCCCCCCTCTTAGTTATTCTAAATTCATTCTAACACTTATATCTTTTCCACCATACCTAAGTGATGTTAAGAAAAATTGAGAGGTGGATGACCCGCTTGACTAGCTTCACTTATGTAATATATTATTTTGTGTGTTTTATTTTATGTAATGTGCTCCCCCTATTATTTATTACTTTATATTCTCTAATGATGAGTCACTTTGTTTGTCACTAGGAGCTACGATTAATTCCTTTGAAATTTTGATGAAATTAGTTGCAAATTGTAGCCCTTCTCCTAATATATTTTTACCTCTTCTTGCATGTGCACCACCTATTATTACACACAAAAAAAGAGGAAAAATATTATGTAGAAAGGGGTTTGCCTAAGTCAAACCCTAATTTTTAGAATCAACCATCATAATTGTTAGCATCAATAGTGTTAGAATTGACAATTTTATCATCCATATCATGATCCAAACTAATCACAATAGGATCTTTAATGAAAAATAAACAATTATTTTGTTTAGATGATTTTAAATTTCTAATATTTTTCCATTGTGCTAGCAAAAGGTTGGTCAAATGGGATCAAGTCAAAATTTTGTATTTTAGGGGAGGAAATAGTTTGGAAAGTAAGTTCGCATGCCTTGTTATGACATTTTCATTGGCGTTCTCTTGCACTATGATTTATCTTAGTTTGATTCATAATTCACAAATGTTTGGGATCAATGAAAATAGACTCCTTTTCTTCCCTTTTAGGAGGATTAATTGAAGGAAACTCACTAGGTTGAGAGATGTAGGATGTTGGGTATTTGTAAGATGTAAGAGGTGAGACAACAACATATATAGGAGGAATAGAAGGTGTAGAAGTAATTCCAGGTCCTGGATGAGGAGGTGAAATATCATTATGTTTTATGAAGGATGATATCATTTCATGTTTGAACCTTTGATAAGATAAGAAAAGAATGTCTTCTCAGGGTTTAGAGTTTCTATTTTAAGGAAAAAAAAAATCAAGGGTGAAGTTTCTATGTGTTGCTAATACAGATTATAATTGATCATGATAATACACCCATTTTGATGGAACTTCAAACACTTATGGATGGTATAAGGTTCAAAATTCAAGAGATTGAGCTAAGGATGTTCTAGCTCCACATGAAATCAGACAGAGGTAGGGGTGATGGAAAAGGTAATATCCAAGCACTTATTAGAAACCTCAATCGAGAGAGTGATAGAACTTATTTAGGACAAGTGAAATCATCATGCACCTTAACTATAAAATTAAATTTGGCACATATATATTGATGAATATATTGTGTAATGAGATGTTATTCAGTAATAACATTCACAATACACACAAGATCATTGAGCACTCCTCATGATATATTTCCTTTAATGTTTTTAGTAATGTATCAAGGTCCATCAAGTTCCTTAATAGTTTTCCTTGTATCAAAGGTAATGCAAGGTTCATTATTAGGTTCACGTTGCTAGATACGTTTCACAACATTGTTGGCCTCATCACACATATAGTTAGAATCTATCTTATCAGGTTTTTTGGGCTCTATTAATCCAAGCTATTGTTTTTACACTAAAAAGGGTCATGATCCTTATGCAAACTTTAGAGACTAGGGAACATAATGTTGGACACTAAACAACCTCCAAGATTGAGAAGTCAACTCATCATAATGTTTATTTTGAGGAAAAGGGAGAGAAGTTACTAAAATATAAATCTAATCCTAAGGTGACAGACCAAAAATTTTGAGAACACTCTAGATATTTCCACTTGTAAGACAAGATAACAAAAATAAGGAAAACATACAAATATTGAGCATAAAACACCACTATCTTATCATTGTTGAAGTGAGAAATAAGTAAAAAGTTCATAGACACGTGCTAAAATATTCTAATCATTTCGTGAGAAGAGCTTTCTAAAGCTCAACAAGAATGCAAATCTTCTACACACTAAACTTATGCACTTAATTACACTTTAGTGTTCAACACTAATATGATATAATTCCAACCATTTGACAATAGATAATACAAAAAGAGTAGAGCACATGATCCATTAATATAATTCTACAAATTACAATCATAAGAGTCTAAATCTAAGAACAAGATAATCTTAGTCACATGAAATAGAATCCTAAATATATTTTGGTAATTATAATTACACCATAAAGGTTTAGCAATGTAAATTCTGATATAACATGATTCACACCAAAATCTGACAATTATAGTCAAGAAATGTCTCAAATATTAACATAAAATATTGAATATACAAAATCTTTCCTTTCTGCATAAAATTATAAATCATTTAACTATAGAGCCTCCCCCTTAAATAAAACTAGTCCCTACTAAGTATTTTCCCCTACTATAACAAATAATTCCCACCTCCAACACCATGTGGAGAAAATCCATCATGAAGCAGATGCAACTACTCAAGTGCATGACATATTTGTCATAATTGACTTGGTTAGGTTACCTTTATTTTTTTTGTTGTCATTGATGACAACTCTCTAGATGTTTTAATGAATTTTTCTTACCATTACATCTGTTGGTCTAATTCTATACATCACCGACAATGACATCAATGGTATTTGTGGTAGTTACTTAGTTTACCATGGCATATGGGAATTTTTGTCCAGACCTTACTTGGTCAAAATTCTAGAAATATTTTTGTTATGGTCGACGCATTTACATGGTTTGGTTGTTCACATTTTTTATCTTTTGGGTCTCGACTGACACTGATTAATTTAGCCAACATGATAGGAAGACATACCGATGATGATATATATATTTGGCAATCTCAATAGTATTATGATGTTAATATGATGAAAATATGTAATGATATGTGTATGCAAACTGTTGATGTAAATAGAAATTTTTTGTATATGATGTATTATTGGCAAAGAAGGATTTCAATACCTCTGCAAGATTTGTACTCTGTGCATATCTTGATGCACCTCTATCAATTCAATCTTGTATTTTCTACTATCATACTCTTTTGTAATTTGGCAAGTGAGCCCAAACAATAGTGAGCCAAACAGTAATGAGACACCCTCTATATTATTTATCTCGTTACTTATTACTTGAGAGATAACCCTCTATATGGGTTTCCCCATTTTTTTTGTGTTATGTGTTGTTGTGTTATTTACTTTTTGTTCTCTTATTTTCTACATAGTGTGAAATATGTTACACTAGTACATTTTAGACCTCTTTTCGACAGCTATGCGTTGCAATTACGACACTACTCCATTGGGAAAGCAACATAGACCGGTGTTGCAGTTTTGGTGTCAAAATCACTTATGGTGGCTATCTCCATCATTATTGCGATGGTCATGACCATCGCAATATGCACCAGCTATGAGGGTTAGTATGTTGCCATTACACATTATGAATGTCACCATTACGATGGGTATGTGACAGACATGTTGTACATGCGATGTCCAGCTGTCAGACTATTCCGACATCTGGACGTCACGTGTAGTGTTTTAGCGTTAGTCCTCCACTCAATACCATCGCAATTGTGATGGTATGTTATGTTTAAAAAAAAAAATTTGCATGCATGGAATGGGACCTTAAAATATAGAGCTTCTCTTTGTTTTAAGAACATTTTAACATTCTCTACTTAACAGGGCCAACCACGTGAAGGTGGAAGCTCATCTGGCCCCTCCTAGGACCCTCTTATGACCCTTTACAACACTTTAAGATCTCTAAGATGGAATCTTAGGGATCGTAAAGGGTCATAAGGGATCTTGGGATACAACAAATGAGAAACATAAAAGTAGGCATCATCATCACAATTGTTTGGCGACACAACATAATTGATTGGTATACCCAAATGATGCAATGCAACCACTACTCCTCCGATTCTAAGTTAGCACTGCATGATCCAAAAACCATAGATAAGGAATAAATTTAGAGAGAAGAGGAGGAATATAGGGATCGTGTATTATTTTGGTCATTACGGCCCTCCTCTGCTCTCTCTATTTATTCCTTATCTATGGTTTTTGGATCCTGCAGTGCCAAATTAGAACTGGAGGAGTAGTGGTTGTGTTGCATCATCTGGGTATACCACTCAATTATGTTGTGTCTCCAAAAAATTGTGACCATGATATCTACATTTATGTTTCCTAGCTATCATGTTTATGTGCATGTTCTTTATGTGTTTGGCTTATCTCCCTTGCATCCAAAATAAGATTTTCCCACTTTGAATAGAGAATGCATGTGTAGCTGCATAGAATATATAGTGTTAGAAGGCCCCAGATGGCCATAAATTCAATTTACAATTGTGGTATTGAATAGATAAAGTGGAACAGGAATTTTAGCAAGGGTGGGAAAAGTTTGTGCCTACATTTATTTTTCTCAGTTGTTGTGAGATTAAAAGTCTTCTAAGGAACGTGTCGTATCTATGTGGAACTGTATAGGATCATCACCAAATGGGTTTTTGGATCAGAGAACTCCGTTTCACTTAATAATTATGAAGCCATCAATGGTATACTAATTGTTTAGCATTGTAAGATTCCATTGATGGCTTCAAATTACCAAGCAAAAGGTGTACAAAAGACTTAGCAGCCTGCTTGAATTTCTTCCCATCTGGGCCTTCTAACACCATATGGAATGTGATGTTTTTATAGAAGAGATCAAACTCCACCACCATCACTGCCTCACTACCTAATGTCATTGAAGCAGCATCAGAATCCACCATCATCACAATATGATCACTAAACAGGTTTGTATGTCTTCTACTTTTAAGTTGGGTTGTTTCTGTTCTTTTTTTATGAAGTTGGGTGATCCTTTCCAATGTCTCTGGGGTTGAATCCAATATGCTCCTATATGATCCAAAACCTGCAAGGAAGGAAAATATGGGGTTATATCCAAAGGATCTAAGCAATGCCTAGAACCATATTACTGATCATCATCTATAATTATGCATGTGCATAGTCAAGCCATACACTTCTAAAAGGAACAAGGATAAAATTTACAAAAACCCATCCAAGCTATAGAAAATCATAACGAAGTCATAAAAAACAATAAGTTCATGATTTTATCAAAATATGTCCAATGTATCTACATGAAATTCTATAAAAGTTTTAGCATCTACAATAGCCCTTTGTTAATCACATATATGCATATGGTCCCAACAAAGTAGTGCACAAACTACACAAAGAAGGCATCGCAGAAACATGATTTCTACTTTTGCCATTGAAGAAATCTCGGTGGCACTAGTTGCCTCTCAAGCCTTGAAAAAGTTTCACTCATTTCCTATATCGGGTATAGACATAGATGGGGTAGATTTAAATATGGTTTCATCGACCCACCGAAAGTATTGACATCCACTATTTCCCTGCAATACCAAATCTACATTAGTTCTTCCTAAAATGATTATAACTTTTCACATTACTTTTAAACATTAAAATATAATTCCATATCTAGACCTTTTTCCTATTTGGGCAACCCCAAAATGGATGCCCAGGATTACTTGTTGTGCATGATGTCTTCAACACACAAGGTCCAACACCACATTGATACATAGGCACATCGACCGAAGCCATCGATGTTATATCGATAAATATTGCACTGTCATTCCAATATATCATTTTGTTTTAGTTGGTTATTTTGTTCATTCAGACTAATTATAATTGTAATAAAAAGAAACATACTAATCATGTAGACAACATCTCAAATCAAATTGAAAAATGACTATTGTCAATCACAGTACATGTAAATGCAACATCCTAACTGCACTTGATGGAAACCATAGTCATAGTTGTGATTGGGACTTTTAGTCCTTACCACACATTGACATGCATGTAAAGGCATCTATAGTTAGGGGAATGTCAAATTATGATATTGCTATCAAGATTCAATTGTATAGTTTGACATTCATAAATTGCCTTGTGTCAGCTGCAGTTAACAAACTAATCTCACAAAAATTATTGATGTTTCGACAATTCCTCTCATTACTTCTTCTCCAATTGAAACAATTGGGACTACCTAGGAAAGATGAGTAGGCTCTACTATACCCTTTTCCATGTTCACTACATGTGCAGCTAATTTCTTCTTTTCTATTTCCATTCCTCATCATACTTCGTCCTTGTTATATTCATGGCCGAAATATTGATATTTAGAGTCTACTCACTTTCCCGAGTACTCCCAATTGTATGAATTGGAGTTGAACCATGTGTCACCTACACTCTTGCAAGTCATTGTTGACACATCAATGATTTTTGTGACATGATAAGAAATTTGTGCATGTCAAATTCATGGATGAAACATGGGTCAATGAGTTTGACTCAAAAAACTATACACTTGAATCCAGATAGCAATATCACAAGATAATGAAAATTTTTGATGAAATTATAATGGGAGATGTAGTCAGGTATAAAAAAGAATGGTCAATGAAGAAAAAAGAACAAAAGAACAAAAGAATGGCATCAATCATTCCAAATGCAAATATGTAAACAATGGCATTATTAAACAGTGAGCTCATAAACAATGCATTATGCCCTAGCTTGCAGCCTACGAGCCATCAAGATATTTCCTCATGAAATGATCATCAACAGGGAATACCACATAGTGAATATAAAAAAAAACAATAATATACGGGGATTACCACATAG
>MU227982.1:6910250-6926826 GCA_018584345.1 Thuja plicata | reverse complement strand
AGAAAGTGGACCTTAAGGAGGTCAAGCTTGAGAAAGTGGACTTTCTCAAGTGGGTTGAGTTGCTAAGCATTCCTTAATGGAATGTGACAACATTAGGAGGTGGGTTAGAGTAGAATTTAGGATTAGGTTTAGATTAGCATGGGTGAATGGGTTGAGAAGGGTTAGAACCTAGGGTAGAAGTGGTTGAGATAGGTTAGGTTGGGGTTTGAGGGAATATTAATAAATGAAATAAACTTATTTAATTCATTTAGAAATATAGAAATTAATTATTTAAACAATGAAATTGCTTTTTAATAATTAGGGGACTATAGCCATTTTGATTAAATTAAATAGGCTAAGGAATAGGTTAATTGCAAGTGGATATTTGATTTAGGGATTTATTTAATTCCTTTATAATTAAATACTATAGCCATGTTTGATTTTAATTTGATTTGATTGGTTGAAATTGATTTGAATTGTATGGCTATAATAGTTAATATAAATCAGTGATAAAAATCACCTAGGACATTAAATTGATTTGAAGAATTATGCCAAGCAGTAACATGGTTGTTTGGACATAATCGAGGGTATGATCACACTTAGGGAAAATAGGGTCCATAGTTGGAATAGACCAAATTTAGGTGATTACATTTTCCCCTCTTTGAATTGATGTGCAAGCAGCGCATTGATTCAAAAAAAAAAAATTTGATTTTGACTTCAGAAATATTGAGAATTCCGTTCTTGGTTGTCAAACGAAATGTTGATGAGATCAGTCTCGCACTTGATTGAACAAAACTAATAGAATTGATTTTGAACTTAGTTGTCATCCAAAGATCAATAAAAGATTTTAAAAATACCAATTCTAAACTTGGTTGTTGGCCAAAATTGATAATACTGATTCTGAGCTCGGTTGTCGTTTAAAATTCAGTATGAAGCTACCAGCAGCTTAATAAAAATCTTCTAAAATGAGGAAACATAAGATATCCAGCTTATGAGAACCAAAGCTTTCCATCCAATAGATCAAAATTTAGTCAAGGAAACTATAATGCCCCTAGTTTGTTTGATAACGAAGTCATTTTGATGTTGTTTCGAGCAAAATTGATTTGATGATAGTGTGATCATGCCCCCTCGGGAACAAAATCGAAGGAAAAGAAATAAATCCCTCAGTTTGAAAAGAACATAACACTTGCAGGAAATGGTAGGGCCAGAAAGAGTGGAGTAGAAGGTGTGGTTAAAATAAACACATGGTTACCAAGTTAATTACATGAACGTATGAGTGATAAAGCTGATAAAATGATGTTTAGATCAAGATGTATGATGAAATGTGCAATATTGACCAATGCGGGGAACAAATGAAGCAAAATCACAACTTTCAAAACTGTCGCAAAAATGATATTGTGCTATTGAAAATAGCATGGGCACCTTCGATTTGGTTCCCAATTGAGTAAAAAGATAACACAAATGATTTTGTAGTTGTCTGAGAGGAGTTTTGGAAACCCTAAATGTCTCAAAAGACCCATATAAGCCTCCAAAATGACCATGTCACTATTCATTTTCACTTTCAGCTATAGCAAATCAGAGAGCTCTATAGAGAAAATGATGGTCCTCATGAGGAAACATCGATTCAAGATGAGCTGATGACACCAGCGACTAGCCGACTACCCACTGCTGGTAAGTTCTTGATAAACTACCCTGTGAATTTTACATTTTTGAATTTGATGCATTTTTGTGTCTTTTGGAGCCTTTTGAAGTTAGGATCACATCCTGCTAAACGCACATCGCATCCTATTTTTCCTGTGTCGTATCCATTTTTTCCCAGATTCTATGTCGCATCCGGGTTTTCCCAGATCGCATCTAGTATGAACATTTTTGTCTTGTTTTTAGCTAGAATCCATCAGGGGATCGCATCCTATTTACTTGGGATCGTACCCTGCATTTAGGATCGCATCCCATTTTTTGGGGATTGCATCCTATATACTTAATCGCATCCTATATTTTTAGGATCGCATCTGGTAGAAGACGTAGGTTTTTAATTTGCTCTAATCTATTTTCATCCCACAAACTTGGAATGACTTAGTAGAGTAGGAATTTTCCTCTTGTTGTAGATAGAATGTTGATGTTTTACAGTGTTGTCAAAAATTAGGCCCAGTTTGAGGTAGTCGCCTTTCACGGCACTTATCCTATGTGAGTTTTTGCATTGTCTGGCTGACTGTCAGATGATGAGAAGACCACCGTGATCTGATGTGGATTGTGGTCATTGATAGGTTTACCTGAGATTGGGGTGAACCGAGGGTTGTTGACTGCTTTGGCCGAGAGGTGGCATTCTGAGCACAACACCTTCCACTTACCTATAGGCGAGATTACAGTGACTCCAGAGGATGTCTGGAGGATACTCTGCGTACCCATGGTTGGACATGAGGTATTTTTTGAGTCTAGAGCTAGTGTTGCAATCGGTATGGCGTGGAGATTCTTTCAGGATGATACCATCGACCGTAGATACCTATCATGGGATTATATGGTCGATCACTATGATCATTTAGCTATGTACTTGGCTGGATTAGTAGGCAACATCCTTATGCTGGATAGAGGTCAGCATAGTTTCTTGGTGGGCTAGGTGAGTATGGTGGAGCAGATGATTGTCCACCGCCAAAATTTTGCCTGGGGGAGCTGTATACTAGCTCACATATACAAAGAGCTCCATGAGATTGTATATCACCACACCCGCAGTATGACTGTGGGGATCCTTATTCTACAGATTTGGGCCTAGGAGCACATCCCTATGACAGGGTCGATTGTTGATAGGCAGAGGGCACCTGAGTAGCCCTATGTGTATATATATGCAGGTCTCTTACAGCATCCCCATCTAGGCAAGGTTGAGTATTGGCATCGATTATTTGATGATATGACAAAGGTCGTGTGGCGACCATACCTAGACTGTGAGGTATGGACTTCTGATGCATGGCAGGTTCCTTTCTTGTGTTAGAGCAGATATCTGATTAGCCGTACCAGATATATCATTGAGCACTTTTTGATCACCGGAGTTCTAAGGCAGTATGGGCGGTGATAGGGCCGTACAGAGGATGTGGCCATTTATGCTTGTATCAGGGATAAGGCAGCTGATTGGGGTGCACCGGTGACATATGAGACTACCTCACAGGAGATCCGAGACATGGTGGCGATAGACTGGGACCCTTGCACAGATGTTGAGGATGCTAGAGTGTCGGATGGGTACGCTACATAGATGCTTTAGTATCTCTTTCCATGATTTACAGTACCTGAGGAGATTATTCCTTATATAGAGGAGCCACTGGATTATGATCCTGAGGACCAACCTGTCAGGGGGAGAGGAGGTAGAGACCGGGTTCCTGGGAGACATGGGGGCCATGACGGTGGTAGAGATGGTGGCAGAGATGATAGGCATCCTCCCCCAGATGATAGACATGATGGTGATGATAGGGGTGGCGGTGGAGAGGTAGTTGATATAGGTGGTCTGAGTGGCAGTGGGAAGAGATGACTGAGATATAGATTTGTGGCCCCATAGAGAGATACTGGCCCTCTAATTACTCCTGAGAAACAAAGACAACGGAGAAAGAGAGTTTAGGAGTAGGATCCCGGTAGAGATGGGGACCCTCTATCTAGGTGTGATCAGGAGAGGGAGTAGCTCCGAGCCTAGATCACAGCCTTGGAGGCTAGGGTTACCACTGCTGATGCTCTTTTAGCAAATAGGGACATACAGCTTGAGCAACTGAGATCCGAGAGGGATACATAGGTAGCGATGCTCAGAGCAAAGAGAGATGCCCAGGCCTAGACAACAGTCCATCAAGGACAGAGGGTGACATATTATTACACCTTGTATCACGCAGCAGTGTCGGAGGGTTAGAGAGCACCTTCCTTTTCTCATGTAGCTCAGTAGTCAGATGGGGCCATGCCGCCTCCAACAGCTCCATTCATGCCACCTCCTCCTCCTGCTGACTAGGGAGAGGGGGTGGGCCAGAGTTGATGTTTTTGTATCATTTTGTTCATTTTGAGATCATACATGTATATCTGGATCCTACTGAGATCCCCTCTTTTGTACATTACATTCATTCGTACATATATCTAATTCTCTTTTTGGCGTACTGATACTCTTTATGCTTATTGATACACTATATACCTTCTAATACACTTTATGCTTTGATACTCTTTATGCTTTGATTTGTACCATGTTTATGATGATATATATCTAATGCAGTTTCTAGATTCTGACATGTTTCATGTGGTAAATGTATCCATTTTGCTTTCTGTGGTCGTGGTAAATGTATCTTTTGCACATGTGATGATATCTTGATCTCGTGATGAGTTAGTTCATAGATGATAACATTAGTCTATAATGTGGATGTGATGGGTTTTCATTGATATAAATATGTTATAAATGTTATCTATGTGAAAATGCAAAATGTATTTTTCTTTGTTTTTCCAGTTATGCAAAATAGATGTATGGATGCACTTTAGGATGTAGAAGTAAAAATGCAATACACGGATGCTTGATTTTTGTATTTTCTAGCTTCATGTTTCCAAATAAATGCAAAATGTATGCTATGGATGTGCAACAATATTTGATATTAGTAATATAAATGGTGTAATTAACTTGATAGTTTAGAAGAAGATAGAAACCATGTTTGAGCTCAAATTTCCTTATGCTGTTATTACTATTGGCAAATACATCAGCCAATCTTTAAATATAGCTATATGAAGACTCTTAGGACTTGTCACTGATTTAGAAAATTTGCAACATTTTTATCATCATTGGATGCTTTTGGAATGGATACCATCTGATAGTACAATCATCATAATACCCACTAATATTATGATAATATGAATACTATATTTTATTGAAATGTCAAAAATAGACTTAGGCATCAAGGCATAGAAGCCAGGATAAAATAGTCACTTTCCTTTTAATATACTAGATTCTGAGTAAAGAAAGATATTGGACCCGCAATGACCTTGAAAATTCATATCTTTGGGTACATTATGATTCATATACCTTAGTGAGAACCTGGGTCAGAAAACAGACAAGGAAATTGTGTCAAACTCACCATAGTTTACACATAACAAAGATCAAGATATATGCGGCTATCCACCCATAGTGGCAGCTCTTACCATAAACATCCAAGTTAGGTGAAATTTATAGGAACATATGAAACAATCACCATACACAGAAATTCAATAAAATGTTATGCCCCCAATCCTTGTGACTCTTTGTCTTTGTGCAGACGTCATTGAGTAACTAAGAAGACATAATAAATTAGCAATTGTGAATCAATCGAATAAAATTTATAATTACTTAGATGCCCCTAGTTGAAAACATCATCAGGACATAAAAGAATTATAATCAAACCATTATCAAACTATGTGTTTAAGTAGTTCTTGTTCATTCATCTGTCAAACATAGTAGAGTTTCATTAATTAGAAAATTAGAATATAAGCAATATGGTGTTCCATGTTTGTGCATTTATAGCATAATTTGTTCATGGTCGTGATCCAATATGGCTTTGTAGGAAAGCTGGTGAATGTCAATGTCATGTCCCATGTTTTGAAAAGACACCTTTTTTTTGGAAATTGACATTGTGTTGCATGTGTCAAGAAACTTTGTGTCTATGAAGAAAACCATCCTAGAGAAACCTAGCAACCATAACTGACTATGCCAACAAAGATGCCCCCCCCAATGTAGAATGACTTATTCCTAAGATGTAAAGATAGACAAATCCCAAGCGAGGATAAGATAGTCATGTAGGAAAAATGAAGTCAGCGTATGAGCACAAGAAAAATTATGATGGCGTAGTATCAGTAGTGCATTGATAGATGGAGCACAGAACACAAGTGATGCCTGATTGCTAGGTTTTCACCACTTGGCAAGATCTTTTTTTCTTTCTTTTTGCTACCAAGATGCCTGTTATACCAGGTGTTCATCGAGGCACTTTTCTCTTTTTCAATTTTTTTGCTATTTTTGCTTTTTTGAATGTTTTTGTAGTATCAAGGCGCCTGTTTACCAGGTTTTCACCAAGGATACCCATTTTTTTAGGACCTTTTCCACTATTTTTGGATTTCTTCAGGATCAATTTTCTAAATGTTTTTGGTATTTTGCAAGAAATTTTTGTTGTAAAGGCTCTACTAGCCGAACATTAAGCGTAGAACTGCTTCAAATGTAGAGTGTTGATAGGATATGGAAGAACCTCTCCCTCAGGTGTAGCTAATTGATAAGCTCCAGTCCCAAAAGTAGTAGTGATAACATAAGGTCCCAGCTAGTTAGGTTCAAATTTTCTTTTCTGCTCTCTATTAGGCTGGTTCTTAGGATTCTCTTTTAGGACAAGGTCTCCCACCTCAAACTTGTGTGGTTTGACCTTCTTGTTGTAACCTTTGGACATTCTTGCTTGGTACACTTTGAGGTGATTGAACGCTTATTGTCTGCGCTCATCTAGTAGGTCCAGAGAATGTATTAGATCAATGCGGTACTGCTCATTAGTAACCAGTCCTTGTAAAGATATCCACAAAGATGGGATTTCAACCTCAATAGGTAGTACTGCTTCAACGCCATAGACTAGAGCAAATGGCGTGGCTCTAGTTGGTGTTCTGATACTTTTTCTATAGGCCCATAGTGCTGGATTTAGTTGTAGATGCCAGTCTCTACCAGCCTTGCTTACAGTTTGGTGTAAGATCTTGAGAATGTTCTTGTTTGATGCCTCAGCTTGTCCATTACCTTGAGGATAATAGATTGAGGAGCAATGTTGAGTAATGTAAAACTGTTCACAAAGGTTATCAATGTCTTGGTTTTTAAATTGGCCCCCATTGTCTGTTACAATTGAAGAGGGTATCCCATATCTACAAATAATGTAGTTCAAAATGAACATAGCCACCTATTTTCTAGTGGCTTTGATTAGTGGCACGGCTTCGACCCACTTTGTGAAATACTCAGTGGCCATAATGATAAACTTGTGTCCATTTGAAGAGTTGGGATATATTTGTCCAAGCAAGTCAAAGGCCCATTGTTGAAATGGCCAATGTCTTATGAAAGGTATTAGTTCTCTGGCAGGAGCATGGATGAGGTTTCCATGTGTCTGGAATTTAAGACATGCTTTTGAAAATTGAATAGCATCTTTCTCCATGGTAGGCCAATAATAGCCTACTCTAAGCAATTTTTTAGCTAATGAAAAGTCGTTCGAGTGTGATCCACATATACCTTCATGGACATCTTTTAAAGCTAAATCAGACTCTTCTAGTTCTAAACACTGAAGAAGTGTACCATCGAGACTACGTTGATATAGGTTGTTAGTTATGAGGACGTAACACGATGTTTTCCTAATCAGGGATCTTTTCTCATTTCTAGATAGATTGGCGAGAATGGTTTGGTCAAAAAGGTAGGCAATGATATTGGCATATTGAGATTGATCTGGGGTATTTAAGGCATAGATTACCTAGTATTCCAGATTGGCAAAGGTGGGATAGGATATTTCTTCCACCAAGAAGTCATAGCAGAATTGATGCTCCTCTAGTTGTAACATGGATGCCGAGGTAGCCATAGCATCTATAGCTTCATTCTCTGATCTTGGTATCTGCTGGAAGGTGATGAAGACAAAGTATTTCTTCAAATCATCAACTAGTTGCTTGTAGGGTATCAACTTTTCATCTCTTGTTTGATATTCCCCATTGATTTGATTGATAACTAGTTGGGAGTAACCATATATGTGTAACTCAATGATCTTCCATTCCATGGCAAGCTTGAGGCCATTGACCAATGCTTCATATTCTGAGATGTTGTTGGTGCATGAAAACATTAATTTGTAATATTTGGGAATCTTATATCCTTGTGGAGTTATGAAGAGAACCCCTGCTCCAGATCCTTGTTGAGTAAACAAACCGTCAAAGTACATCTTCCATGGATGTTTGGTGAGATGCATGATTGTTTCATCAGGAAATTCAATTAGTAATGGTGCATCATCCTAAAGTGGTGAATCAGCCAATTGATCTACAAGTACCTGTCCTTTGATAGCTCTTCATTCAACATACTCAATGTCAAACTCACTTAGAATTAGGACCCACTTTGCCAAACGTCATGTTAATGTTGTCCTGCTCAAAAGATACTTTAGAGGGTCTATCTTAGCAATGAGCTTTACTGTATGAGAGAGCATGTAATGTCTTAATTTTTGTGATGCAAAGACAACTGCTAAGTATGCTTTCTCAATAATGCTATAATTGAGCTCATAAGCGACTAAAGTTCTACTAATGTAGTAGATAGTCCGCTCTTTCTTTGTTTTGTCCTCTTGTGCTAGTAATACTCCTAGGGATGTAGCTGTAGCTGTAGCTAAAATGTATAGGAGTAAGGGCTTTCCATGAATAGGATCCATAAGAATAGATGGAGCAGCCAGGTACCCCTTTAATTCTATGAAGTTGGCTTCACAGTGTTCATCCCAGTTGAATGCAACCCCTTTATGTAGTAGCTTAGTAAAGGGTTGTGCTTTATCTACAAGTTGGGACATAAATCTCCTGATAGACTAAAGTCTCCCTTGTAGTGTCCTCATTTGACTGATATTACATGGAGTCATCTCTAGAATAGATTTTACCTTTGCTGGATCTACCTCAATTTTGTTTGCTGATACTATGAATCCTAGGAGCTTGCCTGATTGGACTCCAAAGGCACATTTCTTCAGATTGAGCCTGAGTTGGAACTGCTCCATTCAATCCAATATCTTTCTTAAATCAGTAGTATGAGTACCTCTTTCTTTAGATTTAGCCAGTGTGTCATTGACATAGTCCTCCATGTTTTTGTGCATCATGTCATGGAATATTGTTGTCATAGCTCTCTGATATGTTGCTCCGGCATTCTTTAGCCCAAACAACATGACGTTCTAGCAAAATGTTCCCCATGCACATGTGAATGCATTTTTCTCTTGATCCTCAGGGGCGATCTTGATTTGATTATAACCTGAGAATCCATCCATCAATGAATACATCTGGTAGCCAGCTATAAGGTCTATGATCATGTCAATATTTGGTAGAGGGAAATCATCTTTCAGACATGCTTTGTTGAGGTCTCTGAAGTCCATGTAGATCCTAATAGATTTATCAGGTTTAGAAATAGGGACCACATTGGATATCCATGTTTCATAGGTGATGACTCAAATAAATCCATCTTTTAACAACTTTTCCAATTCTGCTTTCACCAATAATGCAACATGAGGATGCATTTTTCTGAGTTTTTGTTTTACGGGCTTGATCCCAGGAGCTATAAATAAGTGGTGCATAATGAGATTGGGATCTAGCCCCGGCATATCAGTGTAGGACCAGGCGAAGTTGATCTTTTTCTCCTTTAGGAATTCTGTGAATTGTACCTTCTCTTTTTCTGATAGGGATTGTGCTAGATGAACTATCTGAGGATCTTCAACAGTGCCCAAGTTCACTAGCTATGTTGGTTCTATCAATACTGAAGATCTTTCCTGAAAGTGTTCAGGAAGGACATCAAGAATCTCATCCTTTGGTGCCTCTGAGAGGTTTTCACCATTGGGTATGTCTTTTTTCTTTACTATTTTGGGATCTGATACTGCCACAGAGTGGTTTTCACCATCATTCCGCTTTTTATTTTTATTTTTCAATTTGTGACTAAGAAACTTGATATCCTCCTGTGACATGTTCTTGCTGCTTGCATTAGTGGAAGAAGGGTGAGGTTCACAAGCATTAAGGTAACAAGCTAGAGAGTGGTCATTGGGAAAGTCGAGGATAGGGGTAGGATCTGTTTTAGTCCAATCAATGAGGTCTAGAAGTACCAATTTTAGGGAGTCATATTTCAGGAAGGACAGCATCGTGTTAGCATCAAAACCATTAACCAACATGACACAGTCTGTTAAGTTGATATCTTCGATGTTTAGATCAATAAGAGTGAGATCATTGTTAAAAGGATCATTGTCAGTTATATATGGATTGAACTCTAGTGACTCTTTAGTAGATAACTCATCATCATCTCTTTGTAAAAGGAGGCTTCTTGCTTGTAGCCTATGAAATTCTTCTAGAGTTATGTATTCACCAGTATCTCCGTCAATGATTGGCAGAAGGAAATCTTCTTCTGCTTCAGGAGGATCAGTGTCATTTAAAGGAGTGTTTGGTCATCTACTAGGAGCTAAGGAAGCTGCAAACATGTGAATTGTTTCTATCCCAATTTCCTCAGAGGTAATAGATAGCCAATCCCACTCATAGTCATGAGAGTCTGTGACATCATCATCAAATTTATCCAAATATTTAGCAATGTTTATTTGATGGACTCGATTAGCGGCTTGTAGATCAAAGTGAGGTAGATTGAGAACATGTGTAATTGTGACTAATTGCCCCCAGTTAGGATGTAAATTATGTGGTCAGGGTTCCTCTTGAGTGATTGTAGCTATGGTGTCTCCTACCTCTTGAATGGGTGGTTGTTCTAGCAAAGGAGCACGAAGATCCTGTGGTACCTCAAAACTAGGTACATAGCGTTCTCCTTGATATTGAGGATTCTCTGTACCAATATGTAGTAATATCTCATAAGGCCATGGTTCTAATACTATTGCATCTATTTTACTCTCTGCTTCAAAAGGTGGACCCTTCTTTGAAGTAGGTTTGTTGGATTGAGTATTAAAGCGCATCCCTATTTTATCTTTGTTCAAATGAAACTCCATGGCTATGCGTTCAATGATCCCTCATCCTGTGTCATTTAGAGGTCCCTTTCCTTTGTAGCCCATTTGTTTGAGGAAATCATATCCCTTTCCATACTATTCTGGGGATATCTTCACATGTTTGACCTTAGAGTCCATTGGTTCTTCTTTGTAAAGCCAGTTCAAGACTGCTTGCTCTTCTGTGTTATCTAAAGAAGATGTGGATGCCTTTATCATACCAGTAGCCTTGTGTACTTCTGGATCCTGGACTGTGAGAGGTGTGAATGTTGATGATGGTTTTCCATAGGATCTCAGTGATATTGGAAGCTTTGTGAGTGAAGGAATCAGGTCCAACTTGTACTCTCCCATACCTATTTCTTGAAGTTTCAATGTTTTTCTAAAGCCCTTCATGACCATGTCCTTGGTAGTTTCAGGAGAAACTACGTCCATAGCCTCCTTGTTGTGTGGGATCATGCTACTTGATTTGATATTGTTGCAAGTGTAGTTGGCATCTGTAGGAATTGTCACTTCCACCCCATTATGTGGGAATTTGATACATTGGTGATAAGTGGATGGTATAGCTTACATCCCGTGAATCTAGGGTCTGCCTATTAGAATATTGTAGGCCAGGGGTAAATCCATAACTTGACATATAACATCTCTTTCAATCGGTCCAACTCTGATGGGTAGAATAATAATACCTTTGGAGGATCTTTCTTCCTCATCATAGGCCTTGATGGTTATCTTATTTCTTGAGTCAATTGTTTTCTCTGAGAGGCCTAGCCTCCTGACTAGATCTAGTGTACACATATTCAATCCGGTGCCTCCATCTATCAATACGCATCTAACACGGGAGCTATGAATAAGAACTTTGATATGGAGGGGTTGATTGTGTGGATGGGTCAATGACTTGTCATCTTCTTCAAAAAAGGAGAGGTAGTGTGGCACTGAGATGTGATTGACCATCACTTGGAATTTGTCTATATCGATATCCTTTTGAACATTAGCAGCATGTAGAGCTTGTTCTAGGATTTCTCTATGCACCGTGGATATTTTGAGCAATTTGAAGATGGAAATTTTGGCAGCGGTTCTTTGCAATTGATCTACCAAGTCATATTTTTCTCCAGGGATAGTGACCACGTGTTTTGCTGCTGGTTTAGGAATAGTTACAATGGGAACCTTGGGTGTTGATGTTGGTTTCGGAAGTCCCTTGATTGTAACCTATGCTTGGCTCTGGGTTACAGCATTTGTGGAGGATGAGGCTCCTTTGATGGTGATCATGTTGACGGATTCATTTTTAATGCTGAGCATATTGATCACATTGTCACTCTTGGAATAGGTGTAGTTTATCTCATTACCTTTCCCTTTAGATGTTTCCCCTTGATTATAATTAGGGAATGGTTTATTAAATGTTGTGTGATCTTCATTCATAGTTTGTCCATCCACCTTGATCTTACCTCCCTCGATGAGGTCCTGGATAACGTGCTTAAGCTTGAGACAATTATTTGTCTTATGTCCCTTGTTTTTATGGAAGATACAATAAGAGTTATCATGCCACCATCTGGGTTTGACCATTGGTTCCCACGGTTTTGAATCAAGAATTGTAAGAAATTTGTTATCCACTAATGTTTTCAAAACTGTCTCAAGAGGTTCCCCCAAAGGAGTGAATGTTCTTTGGGGTTTTGAATTCCATGTGCATCCCTTGTCATTATCATTGTTCATTTTGGGGACGGGAAGTGTTACTTTAGCCTCTTTTCTTGCTTGCATGCCATTGGTTAAATTGAATGCTTCAGGTTTAGATTTAATGTGAGAGGTATCAACTACTCTATCATTAACAACATTTTTGTTTTTGTTTCCACCATTTAGGCCTAGAGTTGGAGCTACTGCCTTTGCTTTTATTTTGAAGGGTGATCTCCCACTTTTTGACCATGACTTCCTCAATACAGAGGGCATTCTTGATCATCCTATAAAAGCTAGGAGAGTCTTGCATTTGTAGAGCATAGCTCAATTCAGGTATGAGATTATTAACAAAGATCTCCATCTTCTATGTTTCGGGAATGACTCTTGAATATTGTGCAAAAATCTTCCTCCATCTTTGTAGGAAGTGTGTAAAGGATTCTCTCATTTTCTACTTGGTGTTGCATAGATCCATCATGGTGATGTCATGTTGGATGTTGTAGGAGTAATGTTGAATGAACCATTGCATTAATTCCTCAAATTTTTTGACTTTAGGATTCAACTTTGAAAACCACTCCATGGCATTTCCTCCTAGACTTCTTTTAAATAGTCGCATGAGGTAAGTGGGTTCGTGCATCTACTCAATGCTTAGAGCACAAAATTCTCTTACATGGTCGTGTGACTCGGTTTCCTCTGTGTATTTGTCATATTTTGGCCTTGCCACAATAGGAGGAAATGGGACCATAGTGATACTCTTGTCGAAAGGAAATGGACAAATGGCGTCCAAAGAGTATTTTGTTTTTGGTTTGTCCTTCTCTTGTTTGAGGTTTGTGAGCTCCATTTTCATCTAATTGAGCTGTTTGGTAAGCATAGATATGGGATTTGGTACTTCCTTTTCTTTGAGGTCATCCACATTGTAATCCTAGGGTAATTTTACACCCGTGGATGCTAGATGGAGAAAGTACTTTTCTTTATCATCGCCAGTTATCCGTTCCAATAACTTGTGGATCCTTTTACTTTGTTTGAGTTTCTTGTACTCATCTTCAGGGATCTCTTCTTCACTATCTAACCCAAATGGATTATGTTCAAACTTGGGTCTTTATTCTTCTTCTGTGCCTTCAGATTGTGTGTGTTTTCCATCATTATAACCCTCAAAGGCCTTACTCCAATTGTTAGTGTTTCTATCCATTGGAGGTGAATCTAGATCAAACAGGGAACTGTGAGAAGTTTCTCCTTGAAAGTGTAGTGTTTTAGGAGGCACTTTTGATCCTTTAGTTGTGTACTTGTTGCGTCTTGTGTTAACCATGAATTTTGTTTCTCAACTTCGTTAACGTTTCCATATAGTGCAAGCAAGGGTTTCAAATCGTTCAAGTGAGCGTGTCTAGGTAGAAGTAACTGTTTGTTTGTTGGTGGATGTAAATGATTCCAGCGCCAAAGGGTTAGAATGCCCTAATAGTGAGCTGGGAATCAAGTTGTTGATAGAGAATGGGTAGACCACACATATTGAACCGATTGTGAAAGACTGACTAAGCATGCAAGGTAGATATTTCAAAAGTGTTTGAAAATAATAGCACGAAGACTAGCAGAGACAACAGGGACCAACTAAAGAGAAAAAAGGGTACCTAAAACAACTAAGATTTCCTAAGAAAAACTGCTAGAAATGCCCACTGTCTTGAATGCGAGCTCCTTGATACGAGCCTCTAATGACACCAGATGCGATCCTAAAACTTGGATGCGATCCTAAAACCTGGATGCGACTATATGCTTGACTAAATGCGATCCAATGCACCAGATACGATCCTAAATATAGGATACGACTCAAGAAAAAAAGGATGCAATTTTATGATGGTCTTGTTAGTTTTGGTCAATTTTGAAAAAATGCATTTTTTTGAAGAGCATGAAGTTGTTTGTTTCTAGATTTCGTCAAGAGGTATTTGTAGGATGTGAAGAACACTTTTACTACAGGGTTTGAAATTTGTTGATTGTTTTTGAGGAGCTTATCTTTTTAGTGATCTTTTCGACATGTCAAACAGTTTTGCATTGTTAAGAGGATGAATCAAACACGCATCTTTTCCTATTCTCTAGGTGGAGGATGAAAATCTTTTCTTGTTGACTTAGGTACACACTCAAATGCTAATTAGAATACAGTCATCACCAAGCATGTAATGGCTCCAATCATGATGTTGTATTAACCAACTCCAAACGCAAGTGAGGGCATGATATAACGAGTGTCTTGGGACAATTAATTTTTTCCTTGCACAAAGATTATCACCCTTTCAAGGGTGAATCGGGTATTCTTTCAGTTGAATGTATTGTAGATTATTGGGCAATCCATTTGAAAATGTCCCCCATAAAATTGCACAAGGAAAAATTGAGGCATATAGCCCTATGAGTACCTGAATATATATAGTCTCGCAAGCAAGATTCAAGCGGCTCCGCTCTATATATACCCCGATATATTCAATGAATGATGTCAAAATTCTAAGAACAAAACCAGTTCCATCTTCCGAGGATTTGGCCTACAAGGAAGCAACTATTTATAGTGAGTTGGAAGGGTCGATGTAAGACTTTTCCTCACTTGGGTCATTCCTAGGAGATTTTTTCCTCAACCGGCAGGCCCTCTACTGTTAAAAGATCGGTAACCAAGATTTGCGAGCTTAGGATTTCTAGATTTCTGATTCTTCAAAAGAAGAAGAGCATACTCTCCGAGTCCATATCATTTTCTCCTCAAACACTTAAAATAATGTTCTTTCCCTCAAGCTATGTTGAGCTTGATTTAATGATTCCTATTTTAAAGAAAATAGAAAGGGAAAGTTTGTTTTGTCCAATTAACCACAAAATTTAGTGAGTTTGTGTTGTTCAATTACTGAATCCAAAAGCAATTAAACAATTTTGTTCATTGATCCCACATGATTTAGTGATTTTTGTTTGTTCAATTTCTATCCCAAAATGATTTAAACAGTTTGTTTGCTTGTTCAGTTACCCCTAATTTTATCACAAATGATAAAACAACTTCCGACTTTCTAATTTTCCCCAAGAGGAAAAGAGCATAATATCTAGTTGTTTTAGCAAAGCGGAGAAATGGTTTTTAAGTTTGGAAAACTTAAAAGGGGTTAGTATTGGAAAACAATTGAAAAATCCTACAACCACACACGTTAGAAATGTCTTCCAACTCCTGAATAGAACCTGTAATCACTTGTTAGGCTGTAAGATACAAAAATCACAACTTGTTAGACTTGTTAGGATTAGGAAAATGAAGTAGAAAAGATTTCTAACCAAATACGAGCCTAAAATCCTACTGAATGTGATTTAGTATCTGGGATGCGAGCCTATTTACCAAATGTGAGCCTTTGCTGACTGAATGCGAGCCAAAACCAGATACAATCCAGGAAATCCCAGATGCGAGTCAGAATTTATGCGATACGATGGCGTATCCGGGATGCGATCCTGCAAGATTAAATGTGATTCTGTGTCCAATTTCTAAGCCTGCAAATTGTCAAAAAAGTGTTAGAAAATGAGGCTAAATTGAAAATCAAGCCCCACGCTAGGCGCCAGAAATGTGTGTGTGTGTATTTGGGTACCTGATGAAAACAACACAAACACTCAATAAGTCATTGCATTAGTCCAAAAAGGGTTAGAAAATCATGTGAAACCCACTAAAACTTACTTATTTCCTACTAACTAGGAGGAGTGTAATTAATAACATATTAGCCCTCAGAATATGTTACAAATTAGTGACAAATACAACCTAGCATGAAGGATTTTAGTTTGAAAGCAAGCTAAAAGATAGAAAAGCATATATTCTAGCTCTAAAAGATGAAATTAAAACAATGCAAAAGCATGGAATAATGAGTGGAATGTGAATCTAGGATGACTCCAACAGCATAACAATGTAATTTTGATCTAATGTGAAGGCTTATTATCTCTCAAAACAAGCTTCTATTTATAGAAGAATGGGAGAGAGAGAGAGAGGGGACAAGGTTCATTTATGAATTAGAAGACCCATAAATGAAGATGTAAGAGGCATTAATGCCAAAGGCATTAATAAGGCATGGGAGAGACATAGACTTAAGGCATCTTTCATTAATAAGGCATTAATGAAAGCCTTAAGGAGGCAAGGGAGGATGTAAGAGGATGCCTTGAGAAAGTGGACCTTAAGGAGGTCAAGCTTGAGAAAGTGGACTTTCTCAAGTGGGTTGAGTTGCTAAGCATTCCTTAATGGAATGTGACAACATTAGGAGGTGGGTTAGAGTAGAATTTAGGAT
>MU227982.1:6893521-6910200 GCA_018584345.1 Thuja plicata | reverse complement strand
TTAGGATTAGGTTTAGATTAGCATGGGTGAATGGGTTGAGAAGGGTTAGAACCTAGGGTAGAAGTGGTTGAGATAGGTTAGGTTGGGGTTTGAGGGAATATTAATAAATGAAATAAACTTATTTAATACATTTAGAAATATAGGAATTAATTATTTAAACAATGAAATTGATTTTTAATAATTAGGGGACTATAGCCATTTTAATTAAATTAAATAGGCTAAGGAATAGGTTAATTGCAAGTGGATATTTGATTTAGGGATTTATTTAATTCCTTTATAATTAAATACTATAGCCATGTTTGATTTTAATTTGATTTGATTGGTCGAAATCGATTTGAATTGTATGGCTATAATAGTTAATATAAATTAGTGATAAAAATAACCTAGGACATTAAATTGATTTGAAGCATTATGCCAAGCAGTAACAGGGTCGTTTGGACATAATCAAGGGTATGATCACACTTAGGAAAAATAGGGTCCATAGTTGGAACAGACCAAATTCAGGTGGTTACACTCTCCATGAAGTAATAGGCTTCTTCCCATCCTTTTATCTCTCATCTTGGATGAGTTTCCACCAAGTGAGTGCAGATCCTCACAACCTAGCTTTTGCAACCTTCACCTTTTCAGCCTCAGTGATGCCATCACACTCAAAATGGTTTTCTAAGCCCTCTATCCAATCAAGAGCTACTTCTGGTTCCATTTTTCTACTGAAAATGGGAACTCCTTCCAGTGCTTTTCCACTCATAGATTTTAGAGCTTTCAAGAATGGTTCTTGTTCACTAACAGGGTTAGCCTCAGGGACTTCATCTTCAATGGAAAGGTCTTTGCCTTTCCCTCCAACCTTATCTAACACTTCAACTGCCTTCACATCAACTTCATTAAATTTTTGTTCAAGTTGAGCCAATCTATCTCGGAGTAGCCTATTCTCCTCCCCTTGTTCATCCACCTTCTTTTATAATTCAGCATTAGTCACAATTTTTACTCTCCAATGGATTCCTCTGGTTGTAACATTAACCACAAGCCTGATCAAAGAGGCTCTGATCCCAATATGATAGAAGTAATCCCCAAGACAGGACTTAGTTTTCCCTAACCCAATATAGGATCCTAACTCCACTATAGGATCTCCCCAAGTCAATAGACACTCTATCTAAGACCTCACCTAACTCTTCTCTAAGAGTTACAATGACTGTGCTTTCACCTTGGATGACAACTATTTCAGTTTTGTCTCAATGCTTCCAAAAGACTTGAAGAAAAAAATGCAAATTTCTCCATTCCCACATACTCCATGCTACAAGGGAAATGTGGATCCTTTTGATTTCCTCCTTACTCGCAAAAAACTCAAAATCCATAATTTTTTCCACTCCAAGTAGTCAAGTTCACAACTTGTCTTCAAACTGTCCAATTAGGCCTAATGGCTCAATTAGCCCTATCCAGAAGGTTTTTCTAGAATATCTTGCAAAACTCACACACAACCCCCAAAACTATTTAGGGGTCAGATACAATTTTTTAAGACCTAAAGTATTTATAAGGTCTTATGTCCCCAACTCATCCGTACAACACTGTCCTAGAAAGTAGGGCTTTTAGGCCTATTTTGGTACATTACAAGCAATGGTCTAATTTCTCCTCACAAATCAATCTAGTTGGATTGGCACAGATCTAAACTCAAACCTAGGGACTCATAAGACCCTAAATACACTTTTACATCACCTATTTCAATCCTTCATCTCATTCCCTTGTCTCTACAATGGGTTTCTAACCTCTCATGCACCTAACCGGGCTGTCCTAACTCACTTAGGGCATGATTTTAAAAATAGCTCCACTCATCTCCTAAAATCCTACCACTATATATAGAATTTAAAAAGGCTCCACTACAATATTAATCCACTTTTTCAAGGTTTCCATGGTTTAATCTCAAGTGGGAGCCATGAAAGCAAAAACTAGCTAAAAGACACCAACAGACTACCTAGTTTACTATTATTTTCCTACCACTCAAAGATTAACTCAAAAAAATTTCTCTTTGAAAATAATAGTCTTGTTTCACTCCACTCTACATGAATCCATAGTTAAATTATGAGATTCAATCCATTACAACACCATTAACATACAAATGAGTAGACTGTGCACTGTATCTAGGGAACTCTTCTTTCTTACTCACAAAAACATGATTACAAAAAATCTCTCTTCAGGATTTAAGCCTGAGAGTGTCTTAGATACCATTCTCTACCATTCTAGTCCATTATAAATCAATTCCCACTCCTACATTTTTTGGGATCCTATTTTGTCGAGTTGCATGCAACATTTGCAATTTCTTGTCAATGTTGTCATGACAACTTTTGGCATAATTTGCATTTACTTATCCCAGCTAGAATATAGGGCCTCTATGCTTTGTAGTTCAATGAAATAACCCCATTTAATGACCTCAAGGCATCTTCTACATCCTTCATGGTTCTAGGACACATTTTGAACCCGAATACCAACCTTAGACCAACTAGGCCTAACTAACAAAAACAACTAACAATGACTACTTGGTGACCTTGGTACTAACACCAACTCACCTAGTCCACATGAACTACTAAGGCCTTAAAGAAAACACACATCTCTAACTTGGCTAATTTCATATACAAGCCAAAAAATTCTAAGGCTTGAGGATTGCCTAGGGTCTCCTACACCAAATCAAGAAGATCTAAGCAATGAATGGCATCCTAATACTTATCCTCATCTATAATTATGCATGTGCATAGTCAAGCCATACACTTCTGAAAGAAAAACCATGATACATGACATGTGCACTCAGAATAATGTTGTATAAAGGAAAGATGATACTGTTAGAATAGTCCCAAATGACAACTAAGAGGGGGGACTGAATTAGTTATCAGCTAATTTAATTCTTTTCTCTTATTAATTCTAGAATACCATAAAGTAAATGCACATTCAGATAACACAATAGACAACACCACAATTTGGCTATAGGGAAACCAAATGGTAAAAACCCTGGTGGGAATTAGCACCCACAATGAACTATACTTGTTTATAATAGTCCATGTTAGAAGATCTTGCAACCCTGTTAGGAGTTGTTCTTTACAATACAATAAGTATAGTGACCTAGTTAAGGGTCTCACCCTGTTAGGAGTCTTTTACAAATAACCCTATTTAGGGTGAGGACTCACTATCCAAAAGCTCACTACTTCAATGGTGAAGGCTACAACCTTTTGTAGAACAGATATGCACTATATTTGATGATGAACTATAAACTAGACCTGTTGTCTTGATCAGTTCCAATGTAATGTAATCTTCCACTGCTTCTTCACATAGATCCTTGATGAATGAAATACAACTGATATTATTCTCTATACTTTTTCTGTCTCTTTTCTTCTCATTCACACTTAGCGTTCACAAATGAACTACTATAAGTATCTTCCTCAAATTATAGGGTTATGACGGCTGTAGGAAACACTTCACCAACTTTCTTGTCGGCTTAACTAAGCACGCAATCAGGATTAAGATCGTGCAACACAAACTGAATAGACGCAATGCTTCACTAAGTCGGCTCCACCAAATTATCTCAAACATCACAATCCAGATGAAACATAACAAGCGCTCTTAACCAAACATGGTTAACTCATAAATAATCATTAATATAAACATGCGTATCCTAAAGATAGATGCAACTCAAGAACCAATGCTAATACATCGGCTTTATACAGATAAACTCCAGAAACTGTAACTGCCACTAACAGAATTACACAACTCAACTAAAACTTCATATCTGAGTCTGCGTGGTTGAACGAAGCATCCAAAGCATGTATAAAACATGAATATAACCATGCAAGGCTTAATAGCATCATTCTGATAACTACATATAGAACAATTTTGTATATTATATGTTGTCATCAATGACAAACATACAATCAACTAGCTGCCAGAAGTAAATCTCCAACAGATGCCATGTTTTTCCTCTTGAAATTATCATAAACGGGAAGTACCACATAGTGACTATCAACAACAAAACAAATAAAGAGATATCAAACACTTCACAGAATTCCTTGAAGGTAATAGAAATGATGCCCTATCTCTCAAAGCTCGTGGTTCATCAAGAATTCCAAATGAAAAGATGTAAATGAATGCTAGTATTAAACAGTGAGCTCATAAATAATGCATGATGCCCTAGCTTGCAGCCCACGAGCCATCAAGACATTTCCTCATGAAATGATCATAAAAAGGGAGTACCACATAGTGAATATCAATAGAAAATCAAATAAAGAGAGATTAAACACTTCACACAATGCCTTGAAGGTAATAGAAATGATGCCCTAGCTCTCAAAGCTCGCGGGTCATCAAGCATTCCATATGAAAAGATGTAAACAATGCCAGTATTAAACAATGAGCTAATGAACAATGCATGATGCCCTAGCTTGCAACCCGCGATCCATCAAGACATTTACTCATGAAATGATCATCAACAAGGAGTACCACATAGTGAATATCAATTGCAAAATAAATAAAGAGAATCAAACACTTCACAAAATTCTTTGAAGGTAATAGCAATGATACCCTAGCTCTCAAATCTCGCGGGTCATCAAGCATTCAAAATGAAAATATGTAAACAATGCCAATATTAAATAGTGAGATAACAAACAATGCATGATGCCCTAACTTTTATCTCGCGAGCCATCGAGACATTTCCTCATGAAATGATCATAAACGGGGAGTACCACATAGTGAATATCAACAAAAAAACAAATAAAGAGAGATCAACACTTCACACAATGCCTTGAAGGTAATAGTAACGATGCCCTATCTCTCAAAGCTCATGGGTCATCAAGCATTCGAAATGCAAAGATGTCAACAATTCCAGTATTAAACAGTGAGCTCATAAACAATGCATGATGCCTAGCTTGTAACCCACGATCCATCAAGACATTTCTAGTATTAACAATGCCAACAATGCCAGTATTAACATTCATATTGTGCCATTAAATCAACAAATGCCATCAAAATGAATTTGAGTTAATGAGAATACAAAGCTTGAATTCCTACCTGATCAAGTCATGGCTACCATATACGAAGATTCCAATCTTCCACAGTTAGGCCCTCTTCATGCTAAATTAGAAATGGTCCTTTCTTTTTCTTTTTCTTTTTCTTTTTTGTTTATAATCACGCAGGTATCGCAATTTTAACAGTATCGTCGCTATTATGATAGAATTGGGGGCACTTAGAAAAAACACAAAAATCACACACAAATGGTAGTGGCATCGAAATTTGACCCCAAATGTTGTAGTGTTATGTGGACAAATACTTAAATGTTTTAAAATTTCAAGGGTATACAGATTCACCCCTCCCCTCTTAGTATACCAGATGTTCAACAATTGGTATCATAGTTAGTTCCTTTGTGGTGTAGGAGCCCCAACATCCTAAAGAAATTTTCAACATGTCCTAAACATCTAGGATTCCTTGTTTTAAATATTGATCCATTTGTAAGACCTGGTGCCAAGATTTGGTCCTTATGAACCACTTGGTCAACTATGGTCAAAGGATCCACAAATTTAGTATTTGAATTATTTTAGTGTTTTAGGTGTTCATTAAATAGGTTTGGTCCATTAGTGACCCCTAGGCAAGTTAAAAATCAACAATTGTTCAATTTGTGCAAAATATGCAAAAATGCAACATTTGCATAAAAAGTTGCATAGTAACATTTTGCCAATAGGAAAACTTTTTGAAAGTTGGTTGTAAACCTTCCTCTCAATGGATTATTACTTGAAATATTGTTGTAACCATTGGAGTAACTCCTCAAATATCCCTCATAGGCAGGTGGAGGAGAGATGATGACAAGTGATGTAAATTTTGTAAACAAACAATAAAATAGAACCATTTTCCTACAAAAAGATAGTTATTTTGGATCTGTACGGCCCCGTACGGACTCAAGTTGGAAGAAAGCCAATGGATTTTTTAATTTCAGTGAACTATCTTTCTTTTTCATTTTGTTTGATTCCTTGATAGATTGTAGAACTTGAGATATTGTAAATACTATAAAAACTATTTAAAACCCTAAGCACCTAGGGTTTTCCTGAATAAACGACCAGCTCTCCTCATTCCACCATGAAAGAAATATGAGGGTTGGTGAAATGAGGGGTATTTGTATGTTTTCCAAGATTACAAAGGCCCTTTTTAGGTTTTTGGTTGAAGGAAAGAATTTGAACTGATTCTTGGTCGACATCTCAGTGTGAATGAACAGTAAATATACTTGATGACAGAGGCGTGTTGGAGTTGCATCAAGCACTTAGACTAAATATTTGGGGCACATTTATCATGGATACTTTCCCTAAACCAATGGTTATTCTCTACACTCAAATATTTGGGTATGTCCTTTGTTAATTAGACCTAACTAAGGTAATTAGGCCTATTAAGCATATCATCATTTTAGGCACTATATGATTGAGCCACTATCTATCAAGATGGGGATATTTGTAACTTGATAAAGGGTATCTAAATCTTCCCTTAGTTTTCTTATTTTTTTGGGAAAGTAGTTAATTTTTAGTGCTCTTTCGCTGAAGAGCTCGACATACACTTTGCTCGGTACATACTATTGCTTGGCACTAGTCAGGAAGTTAGGTTCCTAAAGAGGGAAGTACTATAAACAATAGTCTTGTATGGAATCCGTTGTTTGATTTGTGTCATATTGGTCGTGAATAGGGCCTAGACAAATTGATCCAACCGTGTTCCACAAATTCACATGGCCTCTTGTATGTCATTAAAAGTTGTTGTACCCGATTAGGGTCATTGGGAGTGATTTTCCAATCAACCCAAAATAGGAACTTGAATCATCAAGTTTGGATGTTGTATTGAAGTTGGAAGTTGTTTACAAAGGTTTGGAGCCTATAGAAAGTAACCTCCTTGAAAAGTTGAGAGGTCCAGTCCTATTGGAAAAAGTAAACTTATAGCATTTGCATCAAGTGGTATTAGAGCTTGATAAAGAGTTCTTAGGAGAAAGAAAAAATGTCAGAGGGAGATCAAGAAACCAATATCAGAATGACTAACATGGAGTTAGAAAAATTATTTAGGGAACAGATGGCTGATAATAGGGCAATGTGGGCTAATAATCAAGCCTTAAAAGATGAGTTGGAAATACTCAAGGGAAGACTGGACAAGAGGATATATGGACACTCTGGAGATGATGAAGAAAGGGAAGAAGAAGCAGCCCTTGATAAAGAAGAAGAAGAAGAAGAAGTTCCTGCAGACCAGAGACCCCTCTTGAATGTTCTTAAATCCATGGAGAGAAGAACCTTGGATGGAAAGTTAAATTTGCCTATTTTCATTGGGAGGATGGACCCTGATGTAGAAATGGACTGGATAGAGTCCTTATCAAGTTTCTTCAAATGTGAAGATATACCAAAAAAATAAAGAGTCAAAGTTGCAAATTCCAAGTTGAAGGGAGCAGCCCTAACTTGGTGGAACTTCATCCAGACTGAGAGGGTGAAGAATGGAAAAATTATGATATCAACATGGAACAATATGGTTACCTTGGTTAGAGAGACCTATTTTCCTTAATACTATGGGGTGAAACTCCATATAAAGAAGAAAAAACTTAGACAAATAGATATGGATGTGAGTACATACGCTGAAGAGTTTTAGAAATTGTGCATGAATGCTAGCACAAAGGATACAGAAGAAGAAAAGTTGGAAAGATACATCAATGGATTGAAATTATCAATTCAATAATACCTAAGTTTGCACACACTAGATACAGTGCACAAATGCTACCAATTAGCATTTAAAGTAGAAGACAAGTTGAGGAGAAGACATGAGAAAAAAATAAAGGAAAGGAAAGTAACAGTAACAACATCAACAAAAACTTTAGGTGCACAGGAAATTCTTTTGGAAGAGGAAAATCTTCAAGACCATTTGAAGAATAAAGAAAAATAGACAAAGAACAAGGAGATTCAATCTCTAGAGGCAACTATAGAGGAACAATACATTTTGGAAGGGGAAGATCTGGTGGAAGAAATAATGGCCCTTTGAAATGCTTCAACTATAATCAGTTGGGACACCATGGCACTAGATGTCCAAAAAATATGGGATCAAACAATCAAGGAGAAAGAAGAGTATAGTTAACTCAAGAAGACAACCAAAGAAATACATCAAAGGATCTTGAACCTGAGCAAGGCTTATGCCTGATGATGAGACAAACCCTATTGCAAATGCCCCAAGACAGAGAACCACCACAAAGAAAGTCACCATTTAGAACCAATTATAGAAGTCTTGAAAGAGTATGTAAACTAATCATTGATTCTAGTTCTGCTAGAAATTTAGTGTCTAATGAGATGGTTGAAAAGTTAAAATTATAGATATTTCATCTTCCCTATCCTTGTAATGTTTCTTGGTTAACTAAGGGTCAACAAACATTCGTAAAATAACAAGCATGGGTAGAGTTTTCTATTAGTGATTGCAAGGACAAAGTTCTATGTGACATAATAGAAATGGATGTATGCCACCTACTCCTAGGTAGACCATGGAAATATGATGTGGATTCCATTCATAATAGTAGGAAATATACCTACACCCTTGTCCAAAATGGTGTCTCTCTCACCATGAAGCCTCTACCTGATACAAAATCAGAAAAAGAGCTAGTAGTTATAGTTGTGGGAGAAAAATAAATAGTTGAAACAATGAAAGGAGAAGATAAGGGAGGATACTTTTTGATTCAAAAAACAAAGGACATAACAGTAGCAGAAAAAGAGAAACCAGTACCAAAGGAAGTTCAGAAACTTCTTGAAACTTACCATGATGTCATTGCTAGTAACTTACCCTCATCCCTCCCACCCATAAGAGATATAAGTCATCAAATTGAATTTTTACCTGGTGCTTCTTTTACCAATAAGGCTCCCTACAAGATGACTCCCACTCAAAATGCAAAAATTTCAAACCAAGTGAAAGATCTTCTACAAAAAGGATTGATCAAAAAGAGCTTAAGCCCTTGTATAGTCCCATCAGTACTAGCTCCCAAGAAAGATGGCACATGGAGGATTTGTACTGATAGTAGGGTAGTCAATAAAATAACAATAAAGTACACATTTCCCATCCCAAGAATTGAGGATCTCCTAGATCAGTTGGGAAATGGTTGTTATTTTTGGAAAATTGACTTAAATTCTCGTTATCATCATATAAGGATAAAACCAAGGGATGAATGGAAAACCACTTCCAAGACCACAGAGGGTCTTTATGAATGGATTTTCATGCTATTTGGGTTAATTAATGCACCCTCAACCTTCATGAGGTTAATGAATGAATTGTTTTATGATTACAATGGAAAATTTCTTATTGTTTACCTTGACAACATTTTAATTTTCAGCAGAAGTTTAGAGGATCATCTAAAGCATTTGGAAATGGTGATCAAAAGGTTGCATGAACACAAAATCCTCATCAATCTAGACAAGTGTGTCTTTTTGTAGAAGGAACTCACATTTTTGGGATTTGTAATCTCCCAAGGGTCACTCAAGATGGAACCCTCAAAAGTGGAGTTTATTATAAACTAGCCACCCCCTAATAATTAAGGTGATGTAAGAAGTTTCTATGTTTTAGCTACTTTTTACAAAAAATTCATTTAGAATTTTAGTCATGTATGTGCACCTATGCTTGACACAATTAAGGCTGGTAAGAAAATAAAAAAAATTTGGAATAAGGAGGCTAACAATGAATTTGAGTACTTGAAATCAAGAGTAGCACAGTATCCCATCCTCACACTCCCTGATTTTAACAAAGTCTTCATAGTAGAGACTGATGCTAGAAACTTGGCTATAGGCACATTCTTAAGCTAGGATGGAAAACCAGTAGCATTCTTCTTAGAAAAACTAAATGATTCCAAGAGGAGATACTCCACATATGACCTAGACTTGTATGCCATGGTGTAGGCCCTCAAGAAATGGAGGCATTACTCGTTACCCAAAGAATTTTTTTCGTTTTTACAGACAACCATGCATTAAGCTATTTAAACACCCAAGACAATTTAAGTGTCAAACACATTAAATGGATGGAACAACTCCAAGCCTACTCATTTTCAATTAAACATAAGAAGGGCGTAGCTAATAAAGTGGCTGATGCACTAAGAAAAAGAATTTTCCTAATCCAAGAAAAAAAAGTCAAGAGCATTGGGATAACTGATCTCAAGGATCTCTACATTGATGATCCAAATTTTGGTGAAGCATATAAAGTATGTATAAAACTTGTGGACAAATACCACACTGATTTTTCAAAATTTTTGATACAAGATGGCCTACTCTTCAAAGGCAGTCAACTATGAATTCCTAGGTGTTCCATGAGGGACAACATAATCCAAGAAAAAAATTGTGGAGGAGTGAGTGGTCATCACTTTGTCTTAGACAAGACACTAGAAGCAGTCAAAAGACACTACCATTGCCCTAAGATGCATAATGATATCAGAAAATTTTTCCAAACTTGTGTCATTTTCCAACAAGCCAAAGGTGTTTCAACCAACCAAGGATTGTATCAAGAATTACCTATACCCTCAAAACCATGGGAAGCAATATCAATGGATTTTGTAATGGGATTCCCGAGGACTAAATAGGGATTTGACAATATTTTTGTAGTAATGGATTGCTTTAGTAAAATGGCACACTTTATTCCTTGCAAAAGCACATATGATGCATCACATGTTGCTCAATTATTAATCAAATAAATTGTCTGAATACATGGTTTACCTCAGTCTATTGTCTTAGATAGGGATGCAAATTTTTAGGGACATTTTTGGAGGACATTGCACAATAAATTGGGAACAAATTTACAATTCACTTCTTCCTACCATCTACAAATTGATGTTCAGATAGAGGTGGTCAATAGATCCCTGAATAATCTTCTAAGATGCCTCACAAAATAATATGCACATAATGGGGATCTCCTTCTACCACAAGTAGAATATGATTTTAATGATTCTGTTAACATATCAATAGGTAGGACACCATTTCAAATAGTTTATGGTCTTCATCCAAGGGGACCAATCGAGCTCAGAAGTCTCCCAAATGATTTTCATATCAGTTCTCAGGGAGAATATCTTGTAATAATGATCAAATAGATACAAGACCAATTAAAGGATAACTTGGAACAAATAGTGCAGAAGGACAAAGCATAGGTAGATAAAAGGAGAAGAGAAGTACA
The DNA here is from genome assembly GCA_018584345.1 of Thuja plicata. Classification (NCBI taxonomy): domain Eukaryota; kingdom Viridiplantae; phylum Streptophyta; class Pinopsida; order Cupressales; family Cupressaceae; genus Thuja; species Thuja plicata. Next base: position 6,899,034 of record MU227982.1, on the reverse strand, counting down.
TTTTTAGAAAGGTGAAAAAGTGTTTTCTTACCTGAGAAAGGAAATACTCCCTAAAGGACCTCATACAAAGATTCACATGAAGAAGATTGGTCCTTGCACAATTATTCATAAATTTGGCTAGAAGGATTATGAAATAACATTACCACCCACACTCTCTATTTCTCCTATTTTTAATATTTTTGAACTAACAATTTTAAGAGAAAATGCAAGTATTGCAGGTGAACAAGAAGATGGAGATGAGCCATAAGGTGACTAGATTCATGATCTTCCCCCCATTCAACCTCTCTTTTTAGAAAAGATTCTTCAATCAAAGATTCTCAAGAAAACCAGAAAGAACACCTACTTGTAGTACTTAGTTAAATGGAAAGGACTTCAAGATATTGATGCCACATGGATGACTGAACAAGACATTCTCAAGCATGGCTTCACTATAGACCAACTCACCTCAAGTGGGAAATTGAGTTTTTTTCACCAGGGGAGTATGGTGTGGGAGCCCCAACATCCTAAAGGAATGTGCAACATATCCTAAACATCTAGGATTCCTTGATTTCAATAATGATCCATTTGTAAGACCTAGTGCCATTATTTGGTCCTTATGAACCACTTGGTCAACTATGGTCAAAGGTTCCAAAAAAATTGAATTTGAATTATTTTAGTTTTTTATGTGTTCATTAAATAGGTTTGGTCCATTAGATACCCCTAGGCAAGTGAAAAATCAACAATTGTTCAATTTGTGCAAAATATGCAAAAATGCAACATTTGCATAAAAAGTTACAAAGCAACATTTTGCCGACAGGATAAATTTTTAAAATTTGGTTGTAAACCTTCCTCCCAATAGATTCTTACTTGAAATTATATTATAACCATTGGAGGAACTCCTCAAATATCCCTCACAGGAGGGTGGAGGAGAGATGATGACAAGTGATGTGAATTTTGAAAACAATCAATAAAACAGAACCATTTTCCTCCATTTTCCTCCAAATAGTCAGTTATTCTAGATTTGTATGGACCTGTATGAAATCAAGTTGGAATAAAACTAATGGATTATTGAATTTAAATGAATTATCTTTCTTTTTCATTTGGTTTGAGTCCTTGATCAATTGTAGAACTTGATATATTGTAAATATTGTGAAAAATGTATGAAACCCTAAGCACCTAGGGTTTCCCTGAATAAATGACCAGTTCTCCTCATTCCACAATGAGAAAAATCTGAGGGTTTATAAAATGAGTGGATGTGTATGTATTTCCAAGATTACAAAGGCACTTTTCAGGTTGGTGGTCAAAGGAAAGAGTTTGAACTGATTCTCGGTCAACATCTCAATGTGGCGACCAGTGAACAGTAAAGATACTTGATGACAGAGGCATGTGGGGGTTGCATCAAACACTCAAACTAAATATTTTGGGTAAATTTTGCATGGATACTATCCCTAAACCAATGGTTAGTCTCTGCACTCAAATATTTGGGTACTTCCTTTTTTAATAAGACCTAATTGGGGTATCTAGGCCTGTTAAGCATATCAACATTTTAGGCACTATATGATTGAGTCACTATCTGTCAAGTTGGGGATATTTGTAAATTGATAAATAGTATCTGAATCTTCCCTTGTTTACCTATTTGTTTTAGAAAGTATTTAGTTGTAGTGCTCGGTCACTAAAGAGCTCAACATACACTGTTGTTTGACACATACTATTGCTCGGCAATAGTCAGGAAGTTAGGTGCCTAAAGAGGGAAGTACTATAATCAATACTAGTCTTGTATGAAATCCACTATTGGATTTGTGCCATATTGTTCATGAATAGGGCCTAGACAAAGTGATCCAACCCCATTCCACAAATTCACATGGCCTCTTGTATGTCATTAAAAGTTATTGTACCCAAGTAGGGTCATTGGGAGTGATTGTTAAATAAACCAAAAATAAGAACTTGAATCATCAAGTTTGGATGTTGTATTGAAGTTGGAAGTTGTTTACAAAGGTTTGGAGCCTATAGAAAGTGACCTCCTTGAAAAGTTGAGAGGTTCAGTCATGTTGGACAAAGTAAACCTATAGCCTCTGGGTCACTTTGGAAGAGTCTAACCGCTCGAAGGAGATCCAAGAGGTTGAACATTTTATATATACATTTGCCATGGATGAGAATGAGTTTATGTCTGTTTATGAATATCTAGAATCAATTGAAGATGAGGACAAAGTCTTATAAGAAAATATCCAAATGAAAATGACTGTATCCAAAATTTAAGAGAGAAAATCAATAAATGCAATTCAAGACACAAGTAAGCAATGAAATAAATATAGAAAATGAAACCATCACCAATTTAAAAGCCAAAAGTGAAGAAGATGAAAAGATCAAATTGCATCTCAATAATGTGATCAAGTGCGTATATGATGAATGGAAAAATCTAGTATAAGAAGTCAAGACTCTCAAGTCAAATCAGGAAGAAACCAAGAAGAGAGAAGAAAGAGTCAAATCCAATTCAAAGAAATTAGATGAAATATTGAATCTTTAAAGATCTCTGGCAGATAAGAAAGGACTTGGATGCAAAACTGGTGAATTTTCTCACAAATAAAAAAATAAGAACAAGAAAAAGATATTCCAACATGCGAATATATAACTCCACCTGATCAATAGACAAAGGTAAGGTTTCAGTAGAACCACAGCTAAGCATGAAAACTCATTCTTTTAATGATTATTGTTTCAGCTGTAATAAGTTAGGACATAAATTAGTAAATTGTAGAAACAAGTCAAATCAAAATAATAAATATTTTATAGATAGAGGTTTTAAATCCAATATCTATGGTCATAAGGAAGAAAAAATGTAGGATACCTAATAGAAGCAATAATTTTAATGGTTATTGTTATAGTTTTTATGCAGATGGAAACAAGGCTAACCAATGTAGGTCAAGACAAGAGAAGCATACTAACTGATGCTTTAAATGTGAAAAATCTAGACATATGGAAAAATTCTATAGATCAGCTGATGTTAAGAATTCTTAACCGACAAATAGAAGAAATATAGAGGAAGGAAAAGAAGAAATGAGAAAGATTTGTGTAAAGAAGAGTGATAGTTGCTCTGGTTTTGGTACTAAAATAGGTTCTGATAATTAGCAGTCTTGCGATTTCTTGTTTGGGGAAGAAAGTTCCTATATTTTTCTCCTATCCTACTAGATATGAAAGAGTTATGAATATGAAAATTCACTTTGATAGAGAGATATTTGGTAAAAAATAAAAAGAAAGGAATATTCACTTTGGTGAGAGGGGTCGTAGTGGGTCTACGATGTATTAAATGCAAATTAAGGGCATCTTTTTCAAGGTTGAAATTTAAATATGACATTATCAATTCATTTTACCTCACAATGCAAAAAAAAATCTTAGAAACATGAAGGTGAAGAGTGTTAGGTCTATTCAAAAAAATTTCAAATATGTAATCCCTAGTCTATTTTTTGCAGAATGTCTTGTGAATAACACTTGAAAAACCCTTGTTTCATGTTTCATAACATAAATTTTGGTCCTAAAACCCTAAGCGTTAAAGAGGTTTCTAATTTCATGTTACTTTTATCACTTAAGGTCATGTCTCGAATGGGTTCCTTTTAAAGTGTTCATGTTTACTAAGTTGTCGGTGTCCTAACCCCGCAGTCCTATTTTATCCCCTAAGTCCTAAGTCCGTGAATGTTTTAATAAAATGCATTATGTGTCGTGCAAGTCTTGTTTAATCTAACGGTTGTAACTTTCCCTCATAATGAAGATGAATGACTTTTAACTATCAAGGGAACGTGCCATTCATCCACATGTCCCTTGAAGATTCAGTCACAAATTGAAAATCAAATTATTGCTCATCGTAGATCAAAGTTGATCTAAGGGCTCACGCTTTTTCTGTAGATGAAAGATCAACAAAGGATAACATTGAGGGAAAGTGCCAGTGTGACAAGTGTCCTAGGTGGGCTAGAGTGTCATCAAAAAAGGAAAGGTTAAAAGGAGGACATGTTAGATGTAATCTAACGGCTGGCGGAAAGCCTCATGATAAAGATGTTGTTGGGTTACTCTTCGAGGGATAGCGCCATGATGACGCATGTCTTCAATGGGCCTAGATGTGAGAAAAAAGATGGAGTTAAATTGAAATCATGTCAGATTTGATCCAATGGCTAGTGCAAAGGATTATGGTAAAGATGCGCACACAATAGTCATTAAGGGATTACGCCATGCTACCACATGGAGTCTAGTGGGTCCAGCAGATGATTAAAGTTTTGATTAACTGCATAGCCACTAGTACATTTGAGGTCAAATTCTGATGGCCATTTTTTGGATTTCCAATTCTCATTTGTCAGCATTTCGACACATGAGTCCGTCACCATTTTTGCGTAGGAAATTACGATAGAAGACACATCCGTCAGTTTACCGACACCACATCACATCAGAAACTTGCACATGAAACGAGCTTCATGATGGCATTTACTGTGGTTCATCCATCGACATTCTGACACCACGACCTATCAAAAATATACAATCATTGTTGGAAATAACTGTCAAAAAATATCCATTTCGATGACAGTTTCCATCTAATTCAGATAGATATACCTGTTAGATATATAGCATTACTGTCGAAGTTTCAGTCGAAAATTTCTATTTTCAACACTATAACTATCAGATTAGCGACAGCCGTGCAATATTTCTTTGATAGTTGGCCCTATTGAACATATAGCATTACTGTCAGAAGTATTGTCATAAATTATGATTCTCTAACATTTTAATTGTCAAAGGTATAGCACTGCTGTCAGAAATTAAGTATGAAATGTCGAAAAACTGATGGATATGCACATTAAAGATAAAATAGCTCAAGATCCCATCATAGGTTCTCTCTTTCTTCGGTCTATATTATTGATAGAATGTTTTACCTTTCATTAGCTTATCAAATCTAGGGATTTGAAAGAATATAATAGAATATTTTCATGACAACATATATTAGTTAAGTTGACATTGCACAAATTTATCTACTTCGCGCACTTGTAGACTATGAGGATGATGATAAAGAAGCATGGCCATGGTAGGAGATGCTTCTTTATCACCGTCTTCATAGTATACAAGTGCGCGATGTAGATAAATTTGTGCAATGTCAACTTAAATAATATACGTTGTCATGAAAATATTCTATTAAATTCTTTCAAATCCCTGGATTTGATGAGCTAATGCAATGTAAAATATTCTGTCAATAATATAGACCGAAGAAAGAGACAACCTATGATGGTCTCTTGAGTTGTGTTATCTTTAGTCCTAGCTACTGTCCTAACTACCTGTCGATCGTTGAGAATAATCACCGCCTGGCCAAATCATTTTTATTTCATTTGTTGAGTAAAGGAGTGGGAGAAAATGAGCGGATGAAAGTTGATCAAGGGAAAGAGAAGGCATTGCATTTTATTTGATCATGAATGCTCTCTGAAATGACCAATCATGTTTTCTATTCAATTTTTTTTGGTGTTTTTTTTCCCATATACAGTAGATAAAAATCATGGCGGCAGCCACTT
>MU227982.1:6864980-6879078 GCA_018584345.1 Thuja plicata | reverse complement strand
TTTCCAAGATGTGTTGAGGAGTTTTCTCCTTGTTTAATGTTAATTGTTCCTGCACAATCCACTCATACAAAAGTGAAATGCTATGTGGAAGGGATGGTTGATAGTGTTCCTTGGGGGAAGGGGGATTTTGAAAGACTTGTTATCATTGTATTGTGTATTTCCAATATGTTTAGATGCAGGGCAGACCAGGAGAATGAAGGATCACTCACTAATTGCATGATAACCCAGTTTTGAAGGGTCACCGGTTGAGGGGACAGTCAAGGTCCGAATGATTGGGCCATTGGAGGACCCTAGTTCTTTATATTAATTGCTATTCAAATTGGATGCATGGATTTCTTGTGAATTATCGGCTGCTATGTATCCTGCAACTAGATCCATAAATCTGCATATACTTCTCTAGGGTTGTAAGCCACTTAGGGATCAAAATAGAGAAACTAAATAAAAATCATTCTTTGTGCTATTTCCTTTTAACAAAGTCTCAACTATCAATGATACAATACATTTGATGCCCTAAGCTATCAATACAAATGACGCCTAGCTAGAAGCTCACGGGCTATCCATTTGATAACCGCAGTCAACATTTCAAAAAAATGGATATCCTTGAGCACAAGCACCAATAACATCAAATAATGGAGTTAAAGCACGGGATAGGGCATGACACTAGTAGAATGCGGTCATTTCAGTGACAAAAATATACAATGGATTCATTAAACACATATGCCATTAATATCAACAAACGTGAATCTAAACATTTGAATATAGTGAATCGATATCCTTGAGCACAAGCACCAATAACATCAAATAATAGAGATAAAGCACTGGCTAGGGCACGACACCAGTAGAATGTGGTCATTTCAAAGAGAAACTCCCTCAAAAATAAAATGAAATGCATTCAAATATGATGCCAAAGGCTCGAAAGATGAAGAAATCACATACCTTCTCCCACGCTTAGTTGTCGCTCCTTTTCTCCCGCTCTCCAATCGAAATAAAAATGATGAGGCTATTTCACTTTTTTTTATTAATGTATACCCCGAATCTGTTGAAATTATGATGGTCAATTAAACACCCATCAGAATACCGACATCATCAAGGCCTATTACAAAAAAAAAAACACCAAATTTGTAAGAAAAAGTTACCCGTCGGAAACTTCTGTCAAAATTTGGCCCCAAATGTAGTAGTGAGCATCTTCAAGAAGATTGGACAGTTGGCACAAAGCCACCAATGAAAGAAGCAATGATTTTAATTATCAAGGAATTGTGACATCTCTCCATGTGTCCCAAGAGATCAAAGCTACAGACCATAGGAAAGCTGAGTAAAGACCAGTTAAGTTGATAAAGACCTAACAGCTGGTGCAAAGCCTTAGATCAAAGATGATGTTGTTTTAATCAATAAGGCATTGTGATAGGCTGCCACATGTCCCTGCAGGATTGAAGCCACAAGTTGAAAAGGCGATTAAAGTTACTACAGATTGAGAAGATCCATCGGTCAGTGCTAAGCCTTAAGCACAAAGTGTCTGATTTTTAATCATCAGGGGAAAGCACCTTAATGACACATGTCCAAGTTGATGGTGCTCACATAGTAACATAGAGTTATGTAAAGATCAGACAGGTTGAGGAGGATCGGATAGCTGGCGCAAAGCCTTAAGTCAAAAGTGATCTAAATTTAACTATCAAGGGAACATGACATGATGCCACGTGTCTGGAAAGATGAATATTGAGGAGGATTCATTGTAGACCTTGCAATATGGTTAAAAGCTAATAGAATCGACGGTTTTGTTCTAAAATATAGAAAGAGCAAGTTTCAATAGTTGGACGCCAAGCATTGAACTCAGAGGAGTAATGGAAAATGTGAGCTTTTGTCCCAGTTAAATTTTATTAAGATGATGGGAGTGCTATCTTGTCAATCACTAAAGCATTTTTCATAATTGACATCAGTTGCAGAGCAAAGTGAAATTGTGGTGATTGCAGTCAGATTTTCATAGCTTCTTACAGAACTGGTAATCTTTTGGTAGTGATAATTATGGGTTGTAAGAGATCTAAGGGGGTTAGTAGGGTGTGCAGAAAGAGAAATTTTTTATTCATTGTTAGACTATCAAACTTTAAATTCACAATGCCGCCCAGAAGAGAATTATCTGGTAAGGTAAATTATAAGGATATAAATGTCTGCGATGAATTGTTAAAACAATTAACCATGTCGACTAATGATGCCTCAAAAACCAAAGAATTAGTCCCCAAGGATCCGCGCCTGAAAATCAATGAAGGGTTATATGATTTGGGTTAGTCTGTTAGGGATGCCAGAATAGGTATGGCTGGTTTAGCCTTGTTTAAGGTGCTCTTTGGTCAAAGAAATGCTAATCCCCCACATAGTAATGTATGGTAGTTTGACATAGGCAAGTTGGTAGTGCCTAGTCTTTTTATGAATATGGACATGCTTACATGTATAGCTAGGAATTATGATAGCATATCCAAAGTAGTCAGGGAAAAAAATGGGCAACTCCTAATTAAAGCAACTGCACAAGAGATAAGAGAGGTATTCAGTTTGAATGACCCAAACACTTCTATGGATAAAATTGATTTTGTTCAATTAAAAGAATTTTACCAAGCCCAGAGGAAATACTTCAAAGAAGGACCCCTCAAGCAATATTTTGGCATAGTTGGGGACTTAATTATGGTAGGACCTAATACAAAAGAACCTTTCAAACTTGATTATTTTACTTTGAAGGCCAAAATAGTTTATAGGGCTCTTGGTCAAATATGTGGAGATGATGAGAAAGTTGAGATGCCTATCCATTATATGCTAATGATGGTTGATCTTTTGCACCCCCATCTAGCAATAAGTTTTTATTTCACCCCATATATTGTAGACCTGATTCATGAAGGGTTTATAGGTGTCCAGAACACAAAGGTGTCCAGACCTTTTGTATGGTACTCATTGTTGATGCATGTGTTTTTGTATAAGGGGGAAGGTTATTTTGAGAAGGAGATGGAGATGACAAGATTTAAGGAGAATGAAGTCATGCCTATACAATTATGGAATGTAGACATTCCCAGGGACAATAAAGAGGCTAGTTACATCAATTTTGATAGGTATTTTTCTGCCAGACTCAGGAAATTGTTATTGAAAGAGGACCCTAGGATTCCTGTAGCATTATCTAAATTCTTGAGGCCAAAGAAATTTGACCAAGAGCTCAATATAGTACATAACTGGGGTGATGTTATCCCTTATCTAGTGTCAACTGTATTCAGTGTCTATGGTTTCAGGGGAGTGCCAAATGTTTTACCCTATAGAGTGCCCCTCAAGATAGGATTGGCAGAGGTCATAAGATAGATTGGAATTTTGCAAGAAGATGCCCTGACTGGAAGAGGAAAAGGAATTATCTTTCCTATAATCACTATTTCTCATCAGTTTATCATCACCAAGGGAGGATGGAAACACTTGTAGGATTTTTTGAAACCCTACAACCTAACCACATCAGTATATAGGTGTGTTGACCCTAAGGGGTTCATTAAAGACATGTTCAGGGAAAAGACAAAGTGTGTAGTGTTGAATTATCAATTCAACTTTCCAGAAGACATAGACATAAATGAATTTGAATTAATTAACCAGGAAATAAATAAAGAAAAAAGGTTGGCGTACAAGAAAATCCTTGATTTTATTCACCATTTTGATGAAACATATGATCCTTTAAAGGATTTCCAGCCTTGGGCCAAGAAGCATGAGTCACTGATGGATATGTTTGAATAAATTATGCAGGTTTTGAGCCAAAAAAGAGATAATATATTGCAAACAGAGCCAGAGAAGGCTAAAGAAATTTTGGGTAAATCCTTCCCCATTAGAAATATCCCATGAGGAGAGTATGTAGTATACAAATGGAGGGGTTATAGCACAATTTTACCAACAAGTGGGCAGACCAGTGATCCTAAAGGAAAGAGGCCACTAGAGCCTAGTGCTCAAATTTTTCCATCTCTCAAGAGGTAAAAGGTAGAAGAGGGATAGAAACAACAACATGAACAAGTCTATTCTCCCTCCCAATCCCCAATGTGCATGGATGAACAATCTATAGCTCAGCAATTAGTGCAAATGGGAAACATTGGACATATCTATGTTATAGTTGATGAATTACAGGAAGGAATGCCTAAAAAGCCAAAACATGCTCAATTGGATCTGACAGTAGAAGAATTTGCTAGCAAAGAGCTAGATCCATTGACACAACAGGCAAGTGAGAAATTTCTTTCTGATGATAACTTTGTTAAAGAGAGCACTTTTGCAATTCCTATGGAGAATTCATATTGATGAATTCAAGAATAGATGCCAACCAAAGAAAGAGGAACAACCTGCCAAAGGAAAAGAGGAAGTTGAAAATGAAATAAAATAGGAGATGTTATCTAGGTTTGAAAATATAACTCCTAAAGAAGGCAGGGAGATAGTCAAGAAGGAAGAAGTATTGATACTCCTTGAATGGGATATAACTGATGCTATTGTTTTTTATGCCATCAGGAAGGAAACAAAAATGGTTCATGTCATAGAAGAAGAAGTACAACAAGATTCAAAGGGTGTAAAGTTCAGTGAAGATCATGCAGCCCTGGTTATGTGGCAATTGAGAAAAAGAAACCCCAAGATAACTGATGGAGATACTCAGGCTGAGCATTCAGGTAGCCTTTTGGTAAGGAGAGTTGTAGAAATAGGGGTTGTTGAAGCTGTAGGTATTACTTTGGAATCTGCTAAATTTAGTGTAAGTGTAGCCTAGAAATTAGAAGATGAACTCAAGAACCTAAGTGAAAAATTTGAGAGATTTTTGGGTGCCTATAATGAAGAGAAGATGCATACCATTGAATAGGCTAAAAGGATTGTTGAACAGGAAGGTAAGAAATCAAAAAAAATTGTCCCTTAGATGATGATTTCTAAAGAACCTTACCAACCTTCATCATCCAGCCCATATGTCACTTATCCTCCTTCTCCTATGCCATCAAGCCCTATTACTCTAGAAGATGTGGAGATAGAAAGAGACATATTATTTACTGAAAGGAAAAGGATAGAAGAAACTTCTAAAAAAGATCTTGAAGAATCTTCAGCATACAAAGAAGTAGAGGAATGGGTTAAACAGAGGAACACTAAAAAAAAATATTCTAGCCTCTTGAGATGTGCTAAAGAGGTGAATCTTGTTGATCTCTATTTTTTGGGAAAAAGGGTTTTTAACATTATTAATGAATATGATTGAGATCAATGGGTTCTATTCATGGACAGCTAGAAAGGAAAAGCGGCTAAGGTGAAATCACTCTATTCCATGTCCAAAGAAGAAAGAAATATTGATAGTCTTTTGACTAGAACTCACAAGTGTCTGAAGCTAATGGTAGACTTGGATATCAAAAGGAATATCCTCATTAGAAAAGTAGAAACCTTGAGGAGAAAATTTCAAAGGATAGGTATGAAATTTACCCTAACATGTTTAAAAAGGATGGTGATATAAAGAATAAGGTGCTATGGTTAAGACAACTAAAAGAGACAATAAAGGCCTGGACACACAACATCATTACCTTGGAGGGCACAATTTTATTTGTTCAAACTATAAATATCATTAACAGAGCTAGGGAATTTTTTTAGTTCTGGAAGGGAGAAGTTAAGAAGGCAAGCACCAGCTGGGGTGAGATCATCAGCAAGAAAGATGAAATCCTTGGTTTTAACTAGCCAAGTGATGAGGTGTACACTTCTTGGAAGGACAGGTACACAATTGTTGATCTAGGTGAAGATGACAAAATGTAGATGGATGAAGAAGCACAACAAGATGGTTGATACAGTTGAGAGTAAGGATCCTACATCAATAGCATCAAGGACAATAGACTCTAGATGTCTCACACCGAACAAATTTGAAGAAAATGCAAGTACAAAGTGGTCAAAAGACAAAATGTGCCAAATACCTATTGTAACAAGAGTGGTTATCACTCCATTAGCCATTTTTTCCTTTTAGTGAGTCATTAATTTTTTCCTTATTCCAATTGATCTGAAGCTTGTTGCAATCCTAATCTATAAAAGGATTCCCAAGATCATTGGAAAGGGCTGAAAAATTTGTAATGTAAACCATTCTGTAAAGTTTTTAGTCAAGAGGGGAAAGATAGTATAATTTATACTAGATATTGTAAGAAGTGAGAAATAAATAGTTGAGAGATATTTTGTAGGTTATCTTGGAGTATTTTTGTATACTGAAATAAGTTTTTCTGAATATAATACAAAGATCCAAATTCCAATCTCTCATGTGTTATGTTTCATATGAGTTATGAATTTTCTGATTCAATAGAATAGTTGTTTCTGTGTTTATGTACTTACTTGAGAGTTCTAATCTAGTATGATATTAAATTAGGCTCTGATTTATGCATAGATTCATCTGACACACTGCAAGGATTCTATCAGTAGTATGGGTTTTGGGGTGGTAGTATTATAATTTGAAGCCGTTGGCAAACATTAATTTCAGTATATTGTATCTAAGTCAGTGTATTGCCCAAATGGATAAAGCACTTATCTGAAGCTTATAAGTTTTGTTTTATTGCATATCTAGTTCCACATTGGCTATGTTTTCCTAAATGCAAACATTTTAAAATCCATTAAGTATTCATCTGTATAAGTTTGTAATATTTTCCTATCTCATACTCCATCTCATGGTTGATGTTCAATGGGTAGTTATCCAATTACCTAGTATCTCCCGGTCATGTTGAGTCATTATGAGATCAATTCTTGATAGTACCTTTAAAGACATATCAGAAGGTATTACAGGGTATCCCCCTTGGTGTAGCAAGGCCTAAAGTGTAGAAGTATTAGGAGATTGCTTGTTAGTTGGTCCTTTTCTTGCATGAGAATACATTTGGAGGTGGCTCCTATATAAAACATTCATAAAGGGAAGAGGTTGTTGTTATTTCTATTTCAACATAAAAAAGAACCAACAAAGAGAACGACAATTGTGAGCTAGGGATTTCTATATCGATCGAGGTTTTTAACCAATTTTAGAGGTATTTTCTCAGATGCTTTCATTTACCTTTTGTTTTTGCAATGGATTATTTCTACTCTTGTTACGGTTGATGCATCCACCGAACCTCGTGTTGAGTTCAACCCCTATCCGAGCATTTCCACTGATAACAACATGCTAGATTGTCTGTCGCAAATTCCCTATGACATTGTTCCCACTAAAGATATAAGTATTAATTTGGAGTTTAAGTTGGATGAATTTGATAATTTCAAGTTGGTTGAGTTATGGCATAAAGAATTAGCTACCAAAAATGGAGAGCTCAAACCTGAATTTAAGGTTTTAGTTGATAAAAATTTGAATGTTTGGAATGGTTTCCCTAACTTTTGTGATTATGAAAAAATGGTAAGAATGGTGACTAGCTGATTCCATGACACATTTCTATGGCTAGATGATTACTACCTTTTGACCAAGGAAGCAATGAAGATTGTAACTATAGACGTCCAAAATCATCCTTATATTAATTTAATTAATATTCTCGTAACATTATAATTAATTTTAATTAATTATAGTTTTTATATTCATATATCTATTTAAATAATTTATTTAATTAAATATGATTCATTTCCATAGTATTTAGATCTTAATTTAAATATTATTCCCTCTTTAATGTATTAAATCTCATTTATATATATTTCCCTCATTTATCCCTTTTAAATAAATTTATAATTTATTTATTTCTCCACATGACTTAATTCTAATAAACCACAATTAATCTAAATCTAATTTGGATTAAAGTAATTTGAACCTAGATCCTACCCTCCCTCACATCACTCTCACCAAATAGACCTACTCACTAATTAACTAAGGTTAATTAGGCTAATTTCAGGATTTCTACACATTTTAGTCCTAATTATTTTCTCGCACATGTGTGAGAAAATTTCTAAATTTGACTTTTCAAATTTATTCTAATTTGGTGCCAACAAGGTTTCTTACAACCTTGATGACACTTTCTTACACTTTCTAAAAGTGTTTCATTGGACAAAAACTCTTACACCTCTTACAAGATCCTTCACATGTGTACTTTAAGTACACCTTGACCCATCACATCACAAGTTTCTCACATGTATGAGAAAAATTGGCCTCTTGCATGGCTTATGTGTCCATCATGTGGCACCTATGTAGATGCCACATGAGCTCCACCTCATTAAAGGTTTATCCTTCCTTCCAAAATTCTATAAATAGAGGCTCTTGCCAAGAGAAAATCATCTCCATTTTATGCATTGTTATCAAGCTAGTTTAATTTTTAAATTCTTAGCTAATATTCATGAATTTATGCTTTTAGTTCATTTTGAAAATCTAGAAATCACATCTTAGGCTTAATAATGGAATGAATCTTATCTTAGATCTTGCATATCATCTTAGCTTAAATCTTGCATATCATCTTAGCCTAGTTCTTGCATTTTTATTAATGGTGAAATCTTGAGACAAGTTCCTTATACTTGTTCTTGAGTTATTAGCTCATTTTTCATGCATTTAAAGTGGTATTAGATATTGTTTTGGGAGAGCACACCCACATACATCTCTAAGAGCAAATCAAGAAGGCATTGGGTGCCCTTGTTCAGCTCATCTAAGGTTATGGTGGAAGTCTTATTTTAAAGCATGTTCTTAGATATGTTAATGTATGTTTATTGATTTATATCTCTAATGTTTGCATGTCTAAGTGTGCTCTTGATAGGTATATTTCCAGCATATACATTTTGGCATGCCCGGTGGGACCCACGTCCCTTAATTTTCAAAAAAAAAATTCAAAAATCACAATTTTCTGTGATTCTGGAAAAAATCTACTCAGAGTTTTCTCTTCTCTAAGACTGTTGTCTGTGTTTCTAGACAGGCATCTACGCAGATCACTGTTTGCACAGATCGTCGTCTCCACCTGCTAAAAACTAGACATAGTTTTAATATTATTTCAAACTCTTTTTTACTAAATTTTAAGGTTTTTAACTCTCGGGTTTCTGACAGGGTGTCAATTTTTAGGAGTTAAATATTGTTATAATTAGTAAAAATTGATTATTTTTGTTTACTAAGTATTTTCATCATAAAATTGTGACTATCAGTGTTTGGTTGTCTGTGTAGGTTACCATTTCTGTAGATTGTCATCTGCACTCTAGAATCACCACCTACGTAGATTCTGCATTTATGACAGATAGCAGTTTTTGTGTTTTCACAGACTGTCATCTGCACTCTGATATCGATGTCTGCACAGATCATCATCTGTGACTATATTCTATCGTCTATGAAGGTTTGTTGTGTTTTATCATTTTAAGCAAATTTTTGGGTTACTGATCTTTTTTAAGGTTTTGTAGCACCATTTTTGAAGACACAAATGCCAAAAGTACTGACTTTTTGTGCTTGTAGGACGATTGGAGAAGGCATAAACTCAAAAACTACTTACATTTGGTCTTGCAAGTTGCCTTCAAAGATTTCAACTAAACGATCGTGCTTCTTAGCATAGTCTTTTATTTAGGTACCTATATTAATTAGGATATTTATTTGTATGACTTAAAATAAGCATTAGGGGAGTATGCTCTCTTCCTTTTTGAAAGATCAAAAACCTAGATATGCTTATTTTATGTTAAAAAAACCAACCTTTTGGAAAAGAACATTTTTTTGGCATTTTTAGGGAGAAAACAACATTGGGTAGGAGACTATGCTCTTTTCCCCTTGTGGGAAAATCAAAAATTTAGACCCCTCTTGTCGCCAATCCTTTTGCTTCATATTAATCCTTTAGAGGGCCTGCCAAGAGAGAAATCTTTTGGGAACGACCCAAGTGGGGAAAAAGTGAACCCGGCTACTCCATCCCACTATAATCAAAAGCTTTATTCAATCCAAAGAGAGGAAAGAAGTGACTATCTTCTATCTCAAATGCTCCTTCATTTGTAGGTCCTAGTGCCTGAATCTTGCTTGCAAGACTACACTTGACTGGGCACTTATAGGGCCATCTTGGTCTCAATCTTGTTTATAAGAGTGCAAAGGGGATACATTAAACTTGTGTAGGGCCAAGAGGTCTAAATCTCACTTGTGAGACTATGCATTTTGGGTGCTTGTAGGGCTATAACCCTCAATTTTGCTTACGAAACTATAAGGAGTAGCCACAAACAGACAACCTTACTAAGAACTATTAAACTAGAGCCCTACCCGGTTCACCCCCGAAAAGTGATAATATTTGTGAAAGGAAGATAGTAACTTCCCCAAGATTACTCATACATTTGTACCACCTTGAGTGTTTGGAGTCAGCTAATACAGTGTCATGACTGGAGCCATTGCATGTTTGGTGATAGTCATATTCTGATTAGCTCATGTGTGTGTGCCTAAGCTTTATGGGCAAACATTTTCATGCTACACCAATTCCTTAAGTAGGTTGTGTTTGAAGTGCTTGAACGTTGACAATATTAAAACACAAATGAAACCTTCAACAAACAAATTTGTCACACTTGCTTGTATCCCTCAAGGTTTGTTTGTCACTTGTTGGATTATTTTCAAGACATATGTTGGTTATTTTCTGGTTTGATTATGATGAAATTGGTTCTTTCCATTGAACAAATCCACTGAAGATCAAACTAAAATAAAAAATCTGTCAAAATCATCAATACATTGTCCTAATTGCAGACTATCATCTCTTCTCTAGATTATACGTCTGCATAGATCACTGTCTGCGCAGATCATCATCTCCACTTTGGAACATTCATTTGCGTCTGAGACTATTGTCTTCACTTTAAAATAGTGAGCTTCAAAATCTACCAAAATCTTCAAAATTTGGTCCTTTGAGGGATATTTAACCATTTGTCCTGAAACATTCAATTGCTCAATCAAAATCAATTTTTTTGCTATATGACATGACTGATTCCAAGAAGCACAAGAAGTTTAAGCTTCCAACACCTCTAGTTTATCAAGAATAGAAATAAACTACTCACAAATCCAAAGAGTATCAACACATTGCCAAATCAATCAAGCAAGAAATTGAGTACCACTAGAAAATTAACAAGATCATGTACAACAGCAAAGTTTTCAATTTCATGGCCAAACATCCCATCAACCATGCCTTTGTCACCCTTGAGCGATACAATTAGACAAGCCTCTTGTTTCTAAAATCAATTCTTCAGTTATTCCATCATCATCAAACATCATTCTTCCTCTTGGAGCACTAGATCAAACCTCTTTATATCAAATCGAATCAAAGTCAAATTAATCCCTTTTAGGTTGAAAGACCTTAATCAAAAGTATTACAGACCTTCATCTTTAAACAAATACAACATTTCTTGTAGACCATCAGTTTGTCTCAAGTTATTTAAATCCAGTGGTGATATCCCATTTTTCTTAAGATCACAAGTCTATCTTCAAGTGGAAAAGATGTCACTTAATCCTTTTGTGTTTGTGTCATCACAAGGTCTTATTATACCTAGGTTTTTTTCTCAAAACCTTTAAATCAAAATCAATCATCAATCAAGTTGGATCAATCAATAAAATCAATCATTATTCAAAAATCAATTAATCCAATTAATCTCAAATCAAATCAAACCAAGAATTAGATCTTTGCTTCATTCCCTTTCATTTCTCAATCCTACATCTTCTAGTCTTCCATTCTTCTAAGTTTTCCATTGTATGGTAGTTACTCGATCTCAAGCTAGAAACATGAGGCGTGCAACACCCAGCACTCCCTTTGATGAGGAGAATCCTTTTGCTCATCAATTCTTCCAATTCAATGTAGTACACAAGGACAATCAACCCAACGAAGAAACTGAGTTAGTGGATCAAGAGGAAAGACCTACACAAGTGAATGATTTCCTTAGATATCCATATAACTTAGAAATGGTTGAAAAGGCCATTAGTCAAAACAATGATGAAATCTTCTTGAATCTCATCCAAAATGGCATTACAGTGCCTGCAGACTTTAATGAATTGCTCCTCACTCAAAATATCACCAAATCCACAATTGTTGTAACTGCAGCCATGGCTTCCAAATCAAATACTACATCATCACATGACACCGGTAAAGGAATTGCTAGTGAACCTTCCACATCAATACCTATATCAATGCCTATAAAAACAACTACATCATCAATCCAATTAACACAAGAACAAATCCAACAGATCCTAAGTGTTTTTCCAAACATCACTGCGCACAATAGCATTCACATGACAATGATTGCCACTCAAGGAGCAAGTGCTAATGTCAAAAACATAGGTCAGATTTCTATGCCTTTGGCTACATCATCTATGTTTCAAACAATGGGCATGAAGACATTTGCAACCAACACATCTAGAGTTTATCAATACATACCCCCTCCTACAGTCAGTATGACCTCCACTGGGTTTTCTGCTGCACAATTTGGAGGAGGAGGAGCTTATGTACCACAATTTACTTCGCATAATGCTCCAGATTTAGCCCAACAAGTTAATGATCTCAAAAGTCTTGTGTATGGTTTATAGAATGGGGGCAAAAAGGAGTTTTCTTTTGAGGAGATTTGTCCCTATCCATTTCACAAGTCCATCACAATGAAACCATTCTCCCCAAACTTTGAGATGCCTCAATTTGAGAAATACAAAGGTGAAACATGTCCTCTACAACATCTCAAAGAATTTTACATCGCATGTCAAGAAGTTGCCTATAACAAAAATTACCAAAAAAGACTCTTCACTAGGAGTCTTGGAGGCGCAGATTTGGAATGGTTCATGGCCCTTCCTTATGGATCAATCTCTACTTTCTCTGATCTTCTAGGGAATTTTTTTGGACAATATTCATATAACATTGAGCATTAAGCAATACTTAGCGATTTTTGCAATACTAAGCAAAAGAATGGAGAAACCTTTGCTAGTTTCTTACAATGATGGATACATATTGCAAATTGCATGCCATTTAAAATACATGATAGTCACTTAATTGACATCTTCACAAAGAATTTGATCTTTGAGATGTCCTTCCAAATGAAAATGGCTTCACTTAACACCTTTGAATCCCTTGTCAAGAAGGGAAAAGACATTGTGGTGAAGGGTGCTCCTCTTAATACCACAAACACATAACAGAAATAGAAAAGCAACAACAATTTGCAAGAACAGAAAATGAGCTTCTTATTATCTCCATAAATGTGGAATTACAAACTTTCAAAATTACACTATGCAGAGCCACATGGGCATTCCCCTTACAATATTATGTAGGACAAAGCCTCGAATTATTACCCAAAACCATCCCGAACTGCCTAAGACAACACTACAGGCCTTCTTTATATAGGCACTTTCCACCGCCTGAGAAGGTTCCAAAAATTTAGCCCTTAGGGCTGACCAAACTTAGAATTATTTTATTTTTCAATTTAGTACATCAAATTCGGCTCAAAATAACTTTTGAAACCCAAACAAAAATTTTGAAGGAAAATTATTTTCTGCTATTTCAGGTGGCCCAACTTCTGGAGACCATAAGTCATCACCAGTTGAATCGATTGACTATTATAACCCCGTTTCAGAAATGCCACGAAGCGCTCTAAAATGCTTCAATTGAGCAAGCTTCATTCAACCCAAGTTTCGACCTCATCCGGGGCCTCTAAAGCCTTCAAAACTGAGCTCGAAGTTTATGTACCCTGTTTTCAGTACCAAAAATTTTCAATATCTTCAAAACTAGACCTGATCTAGCCATGAAACTTTACTGGCAGGCTAATATGACTGAGATGAACCTCCATATGCAAAATCAGAACATTCCGAGATCGTATGACCAACTTACTAAAAATAGCAAGTTTCCATAAATAGCAGCTCTGCACAAGGTAGCCCTTATTGAAAAGAAAATAGAAATATTTTTGGGTGATGCAAGATTGCCCTTACACCCAGGATGCTCCTACATCAGACACCCAGGGTAATTTGTGAAGTGACCCTATCACGACTTAGGTGTGCAAAGGAAAACCAAAACGGTTAACCTCCTCCCTTGTAAGCCATGATGAATCTTCAACAGGTCATCCTTTCCACTTGACCAAATATTCTTCATATGTCCTGTTCCTTGTGCTTCTACCAACATGACTGTCTAGTATGTCTTCAATCTCCTTGGTATCTGAACTACTTGCTGGAATACTCCACTGTGCCGCTGTGATCTCATCTTCAACA
>MU227982.1:6828374-6846479 GCA_018584345.1 Thuja plicata | reverse complement strand
TTCATCTCCTTCTCTGATCCGAATCTGGTGATATCCACTCTTCAGATCTATCTTTGAGAAATACATAGCTCCACTCAAATAGTCCATAATATCATCCATTCGTGGCAATGGAAACCTGTACTTGATTATGATCTTATTTATTTCCCTGGAGTCTATACACATCCTCCAATCTCCATTCTTCTTTGGTGCTAATACCGCTGGTACAGCACAGGGACTTAGACTCTCACAGATCAATCCTTTCTGCAACAACTCATGTACTTGTCTGTTTAACTCCTCACTTTCTACAGGTGTCATTCTGTGTGTTTCCTTATTTAGAAAACTCACTCCTAGAATCAAGTCCATCTGATGACTGATCCTTCTTACTAGTCGTAATCCATCAGGCACATTATCGGATACAATATCTTGAAACTCATTCAACAAATCTGCAACTTCTGAAGGAACATCTTCTACTTCCTCCTTACCAGCTTTTGGAATTAAAGCAAAACACACATGTTCATGCCTCATACCATCTAGGAAATTTCTTCCATCAACAAAATTTATTCTTGCACTACCACATACCTTTTCTTTTGTGTCATTCAATGGCTTTAGCTTATGTTGCATTCCATCCTTTGTCACGTAATATGTATTCGCACGACCATCATGTACAGCACATCTGTCAAACTGCCATGGTCTACCCAACAACATATGACATGCATCCATAGATATGATATCACACAGTACCTCATCATGGTATCCACCAATCTTGAACTTCACGAGGCATTGTTCATTGACCATGACCTTGTGGTCATCCTGTACCCAGGCAATCCGATATGGATGTGGGTGTTTCTGTCTCTTGAGCTTTAACTTTGTGACCATCTCTTTTGACACCGAATTGTCAGTGCTTCCACTATCAATAATCACATCACAACACTTACCCTCACACTTGCACCTGGTGCAAAATAGGCTCATCCTTTGTTCAGGTTCATTCTCACCACTCAACAGGACTCTTCTGTTAATCACCGTTTCTCCTCTTTCATCATCTTCAGAATGTGACGATCTGGCATCTTCATCTACATGTGCAAGTATGGACTGGCCTTCATTTCTCCTGTCTATTCTTCCTTGGCACTGAGGACATTCAAATGCCCTATGACCTTCTTCTCCACAGTGAAAACACATTCCACGGAAGCCTCCTCTTCCAGATCCTTGTCCTCTTCCTCTTCCTCCCTGATCTCTATTATTCTGATCTTGGAAATGATTGGGATTGTTTCCTCGCTGATTCTGACTGCTACTGGCCTCATCCTTCTTTTTTAGATCTTCATTTTGGCCACCATATGACCGTCCACCAGATCTTCCACCATGACCTCTTCCATTTTGTCTGCTCTCAAACTTCTTATTCAGCTTTTCCTCTACTTTCAGGGAAAACTAGTATGCCTCCTCAATACTGTTCATTCAAACTAGATTCAACTCCTCCTAAATGTTTAGCCTCAACCCATTAAGGTAACGTGCAACTTTCTCCTTATCAGCTTCTGCATGCCCTATTCAGATGAGGATTTGATAGAACTCCTCCGTATACTCTTGGACAGATTTTTCTGCTTGCTTCAAACCTTGCATTTTATTTAGTAGATCGAGCTTATAATCAACAGGAATGAACTATCACTTCAACTTATCCACCATCCAATCCCATCTTGTGATTTTATCCTTTCCTCTTTGATTTCACTCCAATTGGATCTCCTACCACTAGATCTTCGCATGACCCTTCAGTCTAGCCTTCGCAAACTTGACCCGATCAGGACCCTCAATATCTTCATACTCAAAATATTCTTCACATTTGTTGATCCAGTCAATCAACTCCTCTGGGTTAAGATTCCCTGAAAATGTAGGAACCTCAATCTTAGGTCTTTTCCCAATCTTGAAAATGGCTCGGAAAAGCCTTTCTTCTTCTGGATTCAAAACTTCAAGTTCTTCTTGATCATTATTTCCTTCTTCAGCTTCATCCTCACTTTTGTTTCTAACATTAAGATTCATTCCTCTGTGAATCTCTTCTTGCAATGCTCGCACTTGTCTCTGGAGCTCTCTAACCTCATGTGTCACAACACCAACTCTTCTGTCACATTCCCTTTGTGGAGGCATTTTCGTGATGCGCACTGAAACCCTAACCACGGTCCTGGTGCAAACTGCCTCACAGTCGGTGATCTATTTACACACTCAGGAACTCCTGCTCTGATACCACTTGGTGAAGGGTGCTCCCCTTAATACCACAAACACATAACAGAAATAGAAAAGCAACATCAATTTGCAAGAATAGAAAATGGGCTTCTTATTATATCCACAAATGTGGAATTATAAACTTTCAAAATTACAATATGCAAAGCCACATGGGCATTCCCCTTACAATATTCTGTAGGACAAAGCCTCAAATTATTACCTAGATCTACCCAAAACCGTCCTGAACTGCCTAAGAAAACACTACAGGCCTTCTTTATATAGGCAATTTCCACCGCCTGAGAAGATTCCAGAAATTTAGCCCTTAGGGCTGACCAAACTTAGAATTATTTTATTTTTCAATTTAGTACATCAAAGTCGGCTCAAAATAACTTTTGAAACCCGAATTAAAATTTTGAAAGAAAATTATTTTATGCTATTTCAGGTGGCCCAACTTCCGGAGACCATAATTCATTACCAGTTGACCCGATTGACTATTATAACCCTGTTTCAGAAATGCCACAAAGCGCTCTACAACTTTTAAATTAGGCAAGCTTCAGTCAGCCCAAGTTTTGACCTCATCCGGGGACTCTAAAGCCTTCAAAACTGTGCTCAAAGTTTCTGTACCCTGTTTTCAATACCGATAATTTTCAATATCTTCAAAACTAGACCTGATCTAGCCATGAAAATTTACTGGCAGGCTGATATGACTTAGATGAACCTCCACATGCAAAATCAAAACATTCCAAGATCGTATGACCAACTTACTAAAAATAGCAAGTTTCCATAAATAGCAGCTCTGCACAAGGTAGCCCTTATTGAAAAGAAAATAGAAATATTTTTGGGTGAAGCAAGATTGCCCTTACACCCAGGATGCTCCTGCATCAGACACCTGGGGTAATTTGAGAAGTGACCCTGTCACGAATTAGGTGTGTAGAGGAAAACCAAGATGGTTAACCTCCTCCCTTGTCAGTCATGATGAATCTTCAATAGGTCGTCCTTTCCACTTGACCAGATATTCTTCATATGTCCTGTTCCTTGTGCTTCTACCAACACGACTGTCCAATATGTCTTCAATCTCCTTGGTATCTGAACTACTTGCTGGAATACTCCACTATCTTCACTATCACCCAAGCCGACCTTTCATCCCCTTGTCTTCCCCTCACAAACCCTAAACTAATTGACTAGGATCATCAAGATTCACCAACATCTTTCAACATTTGTGATTTGGATGAGGCAGTTTTAGCTCTCTTTGGACTTAAGAATCTCCAAGAGTATGAACATCAGATCCATTTCAGTGAGAAAGCCTACTTTGGTAGCCAGTTTAATTCTCTTAGTCACAAAAATGACAATAAAAATTAAAATTAAAAAAATGAAAATACAAAAACATCCCTTGGTGTAAACCTCTAGCAGGCACCTTCAAATGAAGAAAAAGATAAAATAAAGGATGTATCCTCTAGTGAAAACCTTTTTGAGGTGCTAGAGGAGGGAGAAGCTGACCTGCCATTCATATGGTTAGAACCAAAAATGTCCTCTATGATTATTGAAGACACTATTCCGATCAATCTAGGCACAGAAGAAGATCCACACATCACTTATATTACAGTCTCTCTCAATGATGAAGAAAAGAAAGACATGACAACATTCCTGCAAAAACATAAAATCAACTTTCCCTGGACCTACAAGGACATTCCTGGGCTAGATACAGATCTTTCCATGCACTATCTTGCTCTAGATCCCAATGTGAAACTAGTTAAACAAAAACTCTGCAAGTAGCATTGGTAGTCAAAGTAGAGCTTCAAAAGATACTGGATGTTGAAGTAATCCAACCTATAGACTATCTTGAATGGGTCTCCAATATTGGGTCAGTAGGAAAACCTTCTAGGGGCATCTGCATTTGTACTGACTTCAGAGACCTAAACCTTTCCTATCCTAACGATGATTTTCCACTTCCTAATATTGACATTATAGTGGATTTGACTGCTAGACACGAGATGTTGTCCCTCATGGATGGCTTCTCCAGTTACAATCAGATCAGGATAGCTCCAAAAGATCAACACAAGACTACCTTCAAAACACCTTGGGGTACCTTCTATTATTAGGTGATTCCCTTTGGCCTTAACAACATTGGCGCAACATATTAGAGAGAAATGAAAACCATCTTCCACGATCTCCTGCATGTCATCATGGAAGACTTTTTGGATGATCTTTTGGGAAAGTCCAAGACATGAGAATCACACATCCCTATCCTCACTACCATTTTTGAGCGATTGGAAAAATATAAGCTTCAGATAAATCCCAATAAATGTTTCTTTGGAGTACAATCTGGTAAGCTATTGGGATACATTGTGTCATAGCGCGGAATAGAAGTTGACCCAAAGAAATTAAAAGCCATCCTAGAGATGCCACTTCCAAAAAAATTTGAAACAGTTGCGTAGCTTACAAGGAAAACTACAGTCCATTAGGAGATTCGTGTCACAGCTAGCAGATAAGGTGCATCAATTTTCTCATCTCCTACGCAAGAATATCAAATTCCAATGGGATTGCTTATGTTAGAATGCATTTGAGAAGTTAAAAGGATATCTAGCTAATCCACCTATGTTGGTGTCACTTGTTGCTGGCTATCCTCTAATTTTGTATATATCTTCCATAGAGGTTTCCTTAGGTGCTCTGTTGGCCCAATTAGATGATACCAGAAAAGAGTGAGCAATTTGTTATCTCAGCAGGACTCTTATTGGTTACGAGTTGAATTATTCCCTCATTGAAAAGGCATGTTTGGCCATTTTCTTCTACACATAGAAACTATGACATTATATGCTCAATCATAGGATTCACCTTGTCCTAAGATTGATTCACTCAAATATCTCATGTCACGTGCTGCTCTCACTGGCTATACTTTGAAATGGGTTATGATCCTTAGTGAATTTGACATTGTTTATGTGGATCAAAAAGCTATAAAAGGACAAGTTATTGCAGATCAGTTGGCTAAAGTACCTGTTGATGGTAAACATCCACCAATCATAGATTTTCCAAATGAATCAATCCTCAATCTTTCCCCGAGTACCCCATGGAAACTTTATTTTGATGGATCCTTTACTCAGAAAGGATCAAGGGTAGGAATCTTGTTTGTTACACCAAAACAAGATCTCATTCCTAAATCTTATTAATTACAATTTCCTTGTACAAACAATATTGGAGAATATGAAGCCCTTGTACTTGGACTCTGTTAGGCCATACAATGGAAGATTCTCAGTTTGTTAGTATTAGGTGATTCACAATTGGTTATCAAACAAGTTATGGATGAATATCAAACAAAGGATGATAAGTTTCTTCACTATCGCCATATAGTTGAGGACCTCAAACAACATTTCACTGACTTGGTCTTCCAATGAATTCCCTGCACAAACAATTAAGGAGTTGACATAATGGCTACTATTAGGTCCCTAATCACCATGCCAAAACATAGTACATGGTGTGAGTTTCTTGCTGAGAGTCTTACGATCCCTGCCTATGACACCCCAAATTCTGAAATGGTGTGTGAAATTGTTGATCCTAATTCCCCATGGTACCAAGAAATATACTACTACCTTCATAGTGGACATACCTTACTTTCCTTAGCCCCCAATCAATGTAAAACCTTCATTCGCTGCCACAATCCTTGGTGATACCCTTTTCTGAAAGCATTTCGATGGAACTCTTTTAAGGTGTCTGAATTCTGACAAAACACAATCTTCCTTACAGGAAGTACAATAAGGAATCTGTGGGGCTCACTCTAGTGGAATCGCTTTGGCCAAGAAATTGTTACGCACTGGATATTACTGGCCTACCATGGAACAAGGTGCCTACAACTATGTGAAGAAATGTGTGCCTTGTCAGTAGCATGGAAATTTTATACACACTCCATCCCAATCCCTTCAGCCCACCATCACCTCTTGGCCTTTTTCATGCTGGGGTCTCGACCTCGTTGGCCAATTTTTCCCTAATTCTTCCAATGGCCATAAATACATCCTTGCCGCTACTGATTACTTTATCAAGTGAGTCAAAGTTGTTCCTCTCACCTACACTACCTGTAAAATAGATCTCAAATTTTATTTTGAACTATCTTATCTATCACCATGGCATTCCTTAGGATATCCTTACTGATAATGGAGGACCTTTTAAAAACAAGGATGTCACAGAGTTGTGTAGGAAATTCAGCATTACCCATCATACATCTTCCAAGTATTTTCCACAAGGAAATGGTCAAGCAGAGGCTACAAATAAAACTATCCTCAAAATCCTCAAGAAAATAGTCGATGAAGTTGGTCGCAATTGGCACCTTCATCTCAATCCTACCCTTTGGGCCTATCGCACTTCCATCCATACCCCCACTGGAGCCACTCCCTTTGCCCTTTTTTATGGCACCGAGGCTATTCTACCCATCGAAATTTAGCTCCCTTCCCTTAGAATCTCTCTCAAGAATATGTTGTCCAAAGAAGAATACAGAGTTTCACACTTGCAAGATCTTGAACTCCTTGATGAGAGATGCCTCAGTGCCCTAAACCACCTTCATGTGTATCAAAATATCCTCCACCTCCAGTTCAATAAATGGATTAAACCTTGTCAGTTTGAGGTTGGTGATCTCATCCTATAGCACAATATGAAGAACCTCTAGAACTATGACAAGAAAGGAAAGTTTGAGCCTAATTGGTTGGGGCCCTTCATAATCATGGTAAAGTTTGGATTTGGTACTTATCAGATTGCTACACCAAAGGGAGATCCAATCCCTGATGCTATAAATATCATGCATCTCAAGTGCTTCTATGCTTGATCCTTTAGGAGTCTATTATAGAGAAGAAAACTATCAAAATCCAAAAAAAATCTCAGAAAAGAAAAAAATCCAAAAACATTTAGAAAAATCAAAAAATCAAAAAGCATTAAAAATATAAAAAAGTGAAAAAGTATGAAAAAAGAAAATAGAGAAAGAGAAATAAAATTTGTCCATTTGTGAAAACCACTTCGGTGGTGCAATGGATAAGTACCATGGTGAAAACCTATCTTAGGTGCCATGTGTAGTCAGATCCACCATCTATTTCCCCCACCTTTCATATAGCCTCCATCACCTTCCATAATAACTTCACTACCCATATCTGTGTAGGTAGTCCCCTGACCGCTTTCCACTTCCATAATACAATCACATTCTCACATGACTGAGCTTACCCTGTGAACACTGAGATTTATTCCAGACACAGTGATCGCAACAGTTTTTCACCAAATCAGCAAATAGATTGACTTTCTTAGTTTCGTTCTATGCATAAGAAATTGTCAGCGAATTCCTGTTTTGATTAATCAATCTTTGGCCCATTAGGATGCATCCTTCTGGTGTCGGCTCTTCTATCAATCCTCACATGAAATTTGTTCATGGAAAGAAATTTTAGACTGAATGACCGCTTGGTCAAGATGTTTTTTGTTGATTTTATCTTGTGTTTATGTGTCCTTCTCATGACAGCCTCGATCTTTCATATCTTGGTTCGTTATGGTGAGTACCTATTGAGATATGTTTTGTTTGTGGTATGATTTTTTTTCATAGATTGTTATTGAATTTATGTTTGATGTTTAGTTATGACTATGTATACCTCACTAGGGGCAAAATTCATGCATCCCAAATCCCTAAAAAGATCAGAGTGTATTGCGTCTCCTCATGAGTAACATTTCATAGGTCTCATCATATCTGATATATTGCATTCTTGTTCCTAGCAACCTATTTGTCTAAGATTCTATTACACACAGGAACCATGTCACTTTTGTTTTCTATCACATGGTGCATACCTCCTTTTGAAAAATAAAACTAGGTTGTGCTCTCCAACATTAACATAGTATAAATCCCATTGTTATCATGTAGATAGGATTGCATTTTAACTAGGTCATATTGCACTTTGCATTTTTCTCTTGGTAAGGTTTATGTTTATTCCCCCTATCCAGTCACCTAAGTGATTCTATTAGACCTATTTGATACACATAAAAATAGTGTCCTCATATGTTCCATTTTGCATTGCATTCATCTAGTTGTTGCATTCATCCATTTCATTGCATTTTTCTTATTAGTTACATTCATTAGGTTAATTTGTTAATCATTATCCATTTAGTCAATTAATCAATAATCATTATAGTTGCAATGTTAATCATTATAGTTGCATCATTAATTCATTCATCATCAATCATTATAGTTGTATTGATTCATTCTTCATTCATCAGTATAGTTGCATCATTAATTCATTCATCATCAATCATTATAGTTGCATTAATTCATTCATCATTCATCATTATAGTTGCATTATTAATTTTTTCATCATTATAGTTGCATTGTTAATTCATTCATCATTAATCCTTATAATTGCATTTTTAATCATTTAAGTCAATTCATTAGTCATTAATCATTAACGTTAATTACATATTTACTCATTACTCATTATTCATTTATATATCATCACATTACATCATTACACATAATATATCATTAATCATCATATGCATCTCCCTGCATCACAAATAGGTCAACATAATCATATAAATTCATCTCATCCTACATGTCAGTCATAAACATCATATACATATAGAATCATAACACATCATATCCATCCTGCATAAACATCACATGAAATCATATCACAACATAAATTAGGTCACCATCATAATGGTCCATGTATATATAATGTCCATCATACATCAGCGTCTCATAATATCATACAAAATATGTATCAAAAATGGTCTAAAGGAGTCATCACAGTGGCTGTGATGGCCCAGCACCCCTGCTATAATGGGGTGGTAATCCCACTGATCCCTGGGAATCTTGACTTGTACTCTCAGATGCAAACCTCTCTAAGTAAGTTGGCTCCCACCGTCCCTCTGAAATGACTCTATGATATAGGCCCATGTAATATATGGCCTCTTGTCCTCTCATGTCAACATCCCTTTGTGTTGCAAATGCATCTTCTAGCACCTGTCCTAGACCTCCAATTGTACTTTCTTGGCAAGCTATATCCTACTCTGCCCCTGTAGCTATGTGCCTATCTCTATGTAGTATCTCTTTGCATTTTCAAAGCTACTATCTATGCTAACATGGCTGTCAGGTCCTCTCCTGCCCCCTCCTCCTGTCCCCCCATGCCAAACTCTCCACTATCCACATGGGCCTGTAGAAGGTCTAGTTACCTCTGTGAACCATCCCCACGTGCTGTCTCTACCACTAATTCCCCCTATACTTGGGCCAACTCTATCTGTAAACTGCTTGTTGTGGCCTAAAAGGTGGCCAATATTCCTTCTAGTCTGAGGATCTTTGCCTATGTGCTATTCTTAGTCGCCTGAGATATAGCCAGTAGTCCTTGTACCCTCTACAGCTCTATATGTAGGTTGTCTCACTCTACCACTACTATGTCATGAACCTCCTGGGCTATGTAGCCCATTGGTGGCCCATGTGGCCCCTGTCCTTGTCCTAGTGCCTATCCCTGTATATCGTGGATCACATGTGGTTGTCTCCCTCCAGGTATCTCTACTTGTCCTTGTCGCCTCTGGGCCGCTACTCTTGACTGGACTCTCCTACCTTCAACCCCTCCTCCATATCCTCCCTCCTCATCATCATCATCACCATCCTTTCCTCCTCCCTCCTCTCCCTCCCCAGGCTACTCATATGTCTGTACCACTCTACGAATCATCAATTTGATGGGCCTGTGAGTCACCCAACATTGTGC
The DNA here is from genome assembly GCA_018584345.1 of Thuja plicata. NCBI lineage: Eukaryota > Viridiplantae > Streptophyta > Pinopsida > Cupressales > Cupressaceae > Thuja > Thuja plicata. The sequence continues at coordinate 6,836,574 of MU227982.1, read as the reverse complement.
ATATGCTAGAAGTACCCCTACATCAAGTAGGGACTCCCATGATATGATCCATACTACCCTGGAATGCCCATCTATGACCCTTGAGCTCCCCAAAGGTCCACTCCAATCCCCCAGATGTTTCCCACCTCTGAAGTCACCAAAGGATGAGAAAATCCATCCAGCACAGCCTCCTACACCTATCCCATCTTCCTCCGTACCCTCGATGGCGTATACCTACATATAACATAGGATGTGTGTCCTATCAACCAATAGTCAGTCTATACAAATCTGAAATAATATGAGTTATAGTGATCATCCTCTACATATCCATCTCCATCTTGTTGTGGAACCTAATGGACCCATGTCTCACATCCTGCATATGGTGCCCACTGGATGTCGCCCATCTCATCTAAGGTCCTGTGCCAATACCCATTCAAGTTCTTACACTTGTAACTAATCAGTGGCCTGTACCTGCATGAAAATGTATCATAAGCCTCTCTAGTCTCATGCATGTGAATAGGGTGTGTGATAGCTGTATGCTCCCATGCCCATACCAGTAAAAAAGTACACCTTGCTCCTAATACCCTACCCTTACGGTAGGCAGACATGTGAATATCATAATATAGTTGTCCTAAGATGGTATAATCCTAGTAGCACTATTGTCCATCCTCCACCATGCTACTCAAAACTCATGCCCAGCCAATAGGGAATCCCCTCCCTGCACGATCCATCATCATCTGACCTCCTATCAATCTGGCTAAATATAATACCAACCCTCATAATCATGGTCGTGTTGTCATTGCCCCTACCCATGACATCCACTGTCGTGTATTGTGAATGTCTGCATATGATCTCTCGAAGGCCGCCTCCATATGTGGCTCTGATCCCTCAAAGAAATACTTGGGATTAAGTCCCCAAATTGGTACTCTATAGATCTGCCACATGTTGTGTAGCGTGATAGTCGCTTCTCATGTGGGGAAGTGAAACCTCAAGGTAGTACTATACCACCTCTCAATAACTGCAGACATCAGCGCATTATGTGCTCTCAAGTGGGACCAAAGATGCACATGCTCCATGCCAAACAAGGTGACTACTCCCCACTCCTTCTATGTTAGCTCTTGCACCAGCGCCATCATCACTAGGTAGCTCTCCCTTACCCAGAATGAAATTGTATCCTCCTGCATCCACCAAATACCCATGTCAGCAATCAGATAGCTTTCTTTCTTGATCTGGGGCATCAAAAACTACCCCCAAATCCCTTTCCCTCTACTTTCCTTCCTTTTCCTCTATTTTCAGGTCAATCGGCGGAGAAGCCTATTTACCCATGCAGACGATGGTTCTTCATAGTCACCAATCTACGAAGATAATGGTTTACGTCACCACTCCTTTTCCACATAGATGGAAAACCTACTTTGTCATCTCCACCCCCCCATTTTACCTCCCCCCTTCCCTCACAGATGGTGATCATGTGATCTTCATCTTCACAAATGTCGATCACCGATCAGCCATTTTCGTAGATGGTGATCTTCTAATCGTTGTTTGTGTAGATGGTGGTCAGGCAACCGCCATCTCTGTTACTAGCCAGTTTGGAGAACTTTTTGAGCGTCATAAATGAAAAATTAAATGTTCAAAATGTAAAGGACAGAGAGGTCTTCGATTACTCACTGGTGGTCCTGTGTTCGCGGGTCATTGATGTGTCCTAACTCACTCTCCAAGTTGTGCATGCTCTTGGATAGCCACCATCTCTTCTCTCTTCTTCTGTCTTTTTTCTCTCCGTGAATGAAAATGACTTCTCTTTGGGCCCTGGTAGACTATTTATAGCTCTTTGGGACCCATTTTTTCCATCCTTCTCCACATTTCCCATTCTGGTCCCCATTTTTTCCTTCCTTTCTTTTGGATGTGCCATTCAATTGGTTTTCTTTCCCCCTCTTCCTACCTTTTTCAATAAAATTTTATTAAAAATATTATTTTTTCCTATTATTTTCTCGAAGGGGCACACTCCTCTACCCTCGTCGCCTTAGGTTTTCTTGGCCTTTCTAAGGGATCTTATTTTCTTTTCTTTGATGTGATGCCACTTTCGACACCGCATAAAAGAGGGGCAAAATGTAGGCATCCAAAATCATCCTTATATTAATTTAATTAATATTCCTATAACATTATAGTTAATTTTAATTAATTATATTTGTTATATTCATCTATCTATTTAATTTATTTATTTAATTAAATATGATTCATTTTCATATTATTTAAAGCTTAATTTAAATAGTATTCCCTCTTTAATGTATTAAATCTTATTTATATACATTTCCCTCATTTATCCATTTTAAATAAATTTACAATTTATTTATTCCTCCACATGATTTAATTCTACTAAACCACAATTAAACTAAATCTAATTTGGATTAAACTAATTTGAACCTAGATCCTACCCTGCCTCACATCACTCTCACCAAATAGACCTACTCACTAATTAAGGTTAATTATGTTTATTTAAGGATTCCTACATATTTTATTCCTAATTATTTTCTCACACGTGTGAGAAAATTTCTAAATTTGACTTTTCAAATTTATTCTAATTTTGTGCCAACAAGGTTTCTTACAAGCTTGATGACACTTTCTTACACTTTCTAAAAGGGTTTCATTGGACAAAAACTCTTACACCTCTTACAAGATCCTTCACATGTGTACTTTAAGTACACCTTGACCCATCACATCACAAGTTGCTCACACATGTGTGAGCAAAATTGGCCTCTTACATGGCTTATGTGTCCCTCATGTGGCACCTATGTGGATGCCACATGAGCTCCACCTCATTCAATTCCTCTCCTTCCTTCCAAAAATCTATAAATAGAGGCTCTTGCCAAGAGCAAATCATCTTCATTTTATGCATTATCATGCTAGTTTAGTTTTTGAATTCTTAGCTAATATTCATGCATTCATACTTTTAGTTCATTTTGCAAATCTAGAAATCACATCTTAGGCTTAATAATGGAATGAATCTTAGCTTATATCATGCATATCATCTTATCTTAGATCTTTCATGTCATATTAGCCTAGTTCTTGCATTTTTATCAATGGTGAAAGCTTGAGACAAGTTCCTTATACTTGTTCTTGAGTTATTAGCTCATTTTTCATGCATTTCAAGTGGGATTAGATATTGTGTTGGGATAGCACACCCACATACATCTCTAAGAACAAATCAACAAGGCATTGGGTGCCCTTGTTCAGCTCATATAAGGTTGGAAATCTTATTTTAAATCATGTTCGTAGATATGTTAATGTATGTTTATTGATTTATATCTCTAATGTTTGTATGTCTAAGTGTGCTCCTGACAGGTAGATTTCTAGCATATACAGTAACATGACTGAATGATATCAACACTATACCAAAAATCAAATCAATAAAGGTGAAATATGTTTAAGAACTTACAAAGGAAATATCTGACAGTGGATCACTTGCATTCAATCTGATACCTAGCCTGACTGTAAGGTATGTAGATCAAGTTATTGGGATAAGGTCTATTTCTCAAACAAAGAAATTTCTATTTTGACTACAACATTTTTTGTAACTCACAACATGGTTGTGAATGACAGTGAATATAATTTGTGTGAGCTTATCAAGGATCATTTTATTAATAACATATGTTTAGTTAAGACAAGATGAATGAATGTTGCATTTCCATTTGAAACATTGGCAATTTGTTTACTATTTTACTTCTCTAAAACTATACTTGGACATGGAGGTGTTCACTGGTCTTTGGACACTCTGGTGGATCACCAAATTTTTAAAATAGATAGATAGATATAAGGATGATCTTGACATAGATATGCACTTCACTGATTTTTTCTTAGTTTTGCAGCATAAGATGCATTACATGGACAAGAACCCTAATAAGTATTTGAGAAGTATAAATATGACATTACTTTCATAGTTATGACCAACAATTACATTATGCAAGAAGTTCAACCAAGATTGCAATGGGTTTTGATGCTTGGCTATAAATTTTCTAAAGAGTTGATTGAGAACTATGCTAAGGTACTCCTTTCCAGTCCTATCGACACTACAAAGGAGATATTCGACATTGCACAAGAAAAATCAAGGAAGATTCATAGTAAGAAAATTTATAACAATGCTCACAAGAATGTTAAAAAGATTATAAAAGATTCTAGAATTCATGTAGGTCTTTAAAAAGAAGAATATGCTGATATCAAGAGAATCATTCGCATCTCTATCAACTATCCCTCTATTACAACTTCTTATGCTTTCTCTCCTTTGATTGTAAAGATAGAAAAACAAAAAATAGAGATTCCACCTAGGGAAAAAAGAAGAGAATATATGCTCTAAAAACATAAAAGAATCTAAAGACAATTAAAACAAAGATAACCAAGATTGATATGGTTATTGTGGATTCTAGAAATGAATCAGATGAACAAAGTGAATCTGATAGTGACTCTGACAAATAAAAATTTAGAATCTATGTGCATTAGAAGAAAGACAAGAAAGAAAAATAAAAGGAGGTATATTCAGATCCCCTTGATCCAAAAATATTGTTTGATATTTTAGAAAATAGTGGTAGAAGTGAAGTAGGAAAGTTGTGTGATCCTGATGCAACGAGGGTTAGTAACTAGGGCCAAGTTCACTCCCAGCTACCGAACCAGCTTGCAGAAGATAACACGGAAGATTTAAAACATAGAGAGGGAGAGAAGGAATATATATTTTAGATTATTGCATCAAACTTCATACATGTTGGGCTATAAGACCTTCCTGGTTATGACCAAATACATTCAAAGTCTTTTATAGACAGTCCTCATACATGCGAGGTCACAAACCCTCGATCACAAATCTTCTATCTAACTACTTACTCCTTATTGCTATCTTCCCTCTCCAATCTAAGAATATAACACTACTTTTATACAAAAGGATACCAAAAATTTTGGCCCAAAAAGATCCTAAAGATCAAATATAGGAAACAATAACAACCTAGATTTAGGTCCACACATATCCCAGTGAGAGGCCCCAACATTAATTATGTATGAAAATTAAATGCACATGTCAACCAAAAGATCCAACATCTAAAAACCAACTTGATGATAAAGTCTATCATGCAACAGAGACCAATCAGTGAAAACATCGAGCAGTCAGGAACAACCACTGAGACCTATCAGTGAAGCCAGAAAAAACAAGTAATCGAGCTTGATCAGTTAACAAACCAACAAACCTTCAACTAACCAAAAAAGAGCAGTTACTGATCAATTTACTGAACAGTCTCCAACAAGCTAATGAACTCACACAAACATATTTTTGGCTGATACAGGATTTTCAAGAACCCAAGATGCTCCTACATCATACACTAGGGTTAAAAGAAATGATTCTCTCAATCATGAGTTTGGTACAACCTAAGTTGAATCCAACTTAGATTGAGAAATCCGCGTAGATTCTTTAATCAGTCTATTCTTCCACTTTACCATGTATTTCATGTAATTCTTTCCTCTGGTGCTTCTGTCAATTATTTCTTCAAAATTTGTTCAACTTCTTCTATTTGTTTCTTAGGATAATCACTCGGCACTATCACTTCTTTATCAGGTTCATGATACTCATACAAATCTGAAATGTTGAATATAGGTGATATATTTCATAAGAATTTCCACTGTCACAATTCCTTAATATCTTGCAAGGACCAAATTATTTCATCTTCAATTTACCATATGTTCCAATAGGAAATATTCATTTCTTCAAATGAACCATAACTTTATCATCAATCTCAAAATTCTTATGTCTTCTTGATCTATTTGCACTATCCTTGTATTTCTGATTACTTTCCTCCAACTTATGTTTCACTTCCTCATGCATTGTTTTCATAAACTCAGCAAATTCTTCTCCTCCAACACTTCTCTTCTCTTCTCTAGCAATATCTCTCAAATTTGATATACCTCTCAGTTGCATGCGAGTAACAATCTGAAAAGTGTTAGTAATAACTGAGAGGGGGGGTGAATCAGTGGCCTCAAAAAATTTCTTTTAATATTTAACCACCAATCAATACACCTCAGATTATTAAGTCCCTACAAGATGCATGCCATGAAATACTTATAATATTTGACTGTCTGTTGATTTACCTTGTCTGTCCTTATTCTCCTTGATAATCGATAAGCAGTAAAACTATTTACCGATACTCAGTAAATATGTAGAGTATACCAATCAATCCATAAATGCATATGTGAAATGTAAAACAATAAAGTAATAAACCATACACACATAACACATGGATTTTAACGTGAAAACCCTATTAAGGGAAAAACCACTGGGACCGGTACCCCAAATTTTCACTCTTCTAAAGTGAGCCCTGTTAGGAGCCAACCATGTTAAAGGTTACAAACACACTATTAAGTGCGGCCTTGTTAGAGGATTTTATACATAGGTTGTCACTTAGTATCTAGCATCTATTTTGCTACCATCCTTGAATCAGCCTCCTTCTTAGACTGTCAATAGGATTTAGGCAAATCTTGATACCATCCTTGAATAAACCTTCTTCTTAGGCTGTCAATAGGCTTTATGCAAATTAAATGCTACTTTCATGAATCAACCTTTTTGGAAATCTATTAGGATATACCTCAATTATAGAAGACGGTTAAGTCCTGCTCTGTTAAGAGACTTGATGCTTCAATGGTTAAACTGAAACATTATGACATGTTTCTAATGCAACTTGAATTGCAGATTTTTAGATCTATTTAAGTACAATACCTCTCTGATCAATGTATCAATTCAAATCTTTGTGCTCCACACTTTCTGCTCTGTGATGCTATGCTTTACTTTTTGTCGGTGTCTGCAGAATTCTTTAGCTCTCCTTTAGCTTGATTGATCAGGACTATATGAAATTATCCTTCACAAGTTTCTCTTCAGAATCCTCTTTCTATTCACTCCACTTCCATGTATGTGATTTCTTGTGATTGTGAAAATGAATTATGCTTGTCTCTTATATAGACATGATGTTCCTTAATTCTTGATTCTTGATTCCTGATTCTTGGCATGAAAAACAATCCAGCCAATCTGATTTACGGATTTAACTCCTGATTTATCTCATAGTTATCTTCTTGCCAACTATACAAATATTCTTTAAATCAATTACTTAACTCTAGGCAAATAAAACAAATAAAACAGCTAGTTAAGTCTATCCTTAAACTCTGCCAGCTAGATATTTTATCATTTTCTGAACTCTCTGTTATGTAGGTCAACTCTGCAGTTAGTCATCAGTGACAACTGTCAGTTACATCGGTGTAACTTCAGTCAGCTTCGAGATCTTTGTCCATCGGGTATCATTGGATTTTACTCATCGGGTATCACTATAATTTTTCTTCATTGGGAAACACTGTCTTCTGATTGTTGGGCATCACTGTGACTTTTTCTTTGCCTTTACCAATGGTGTGCACTCCGTTGGTGTTGTCTGTCACTTAGTGAATACTTGACTTTTATGCATTGTTGAAAGCATAATATCTCTTCCATTGATTCTCTAAAGTCTTTATCATTATGTACATGATCATATAGATGATATCAAGTTGACATTAATGATAATATAAACTGTTAATTGATTTAATGTCTTGTATCATCTTCAACTTAAAATTATCAAACATTCAATCAGTTACATGTCATCAATCTCTCCCTTTGGCATTGATGGCAACATACTATATTATCACACTATACTATTTCTAATACAATATGAAATACAATTTTTGAGATTCATCAAATTACCAAACACTTTGTTTTGATAACCGATAAAAACTTTTGACCGTCGATAAGCTCTGTGTTAGCTTAGATTTGAATCTTGCAGATTTTTGTGTTTCTTATACTGATGTGTTGTGTTCTCTTCTTGTGTCAATTTCTCTCTTTTGACTATTCTTTTTCTTTGATGTCTCTGTTCAGCAACTCTCCCTTTGTATATGATTCTTTTATACAAATTCTCTCCCTATGGATATGAACTCTCCCTATTTGGAGTAATCTAATAATGAATAGTTTCTGATGTTAATATGGATACATTCTCTCCCTTTGACAACAATGCCAAACAAATATTTTATAAATATCAGACATTCATATCAAACAACTATTTTCTTCTATCCATAATATATTCCTTGAATTTCCCTTATCCATCAGCAATACAACAATATGATCTGGTGCTCGGTTCTGATATATACCTTTCTGTATATAGATGTAGCTTTGAAGTTCATATTT
>MU227982.1:6800937-6827203 GCA_018584345.1 Thuja plicata | reverse complement strand
GTCTACATACCATGTTCCTCTTGTCTGGATCTACAAACCCTTCTAGTTGTTTAATGTATACCTCTTCTTCAAGTATTCCATTTAGGAATGCTAACTTGACATCCATTTGATATACTTTGAATCCTTTTTATGTAGCATAATCAAGTAGTATTCTTACTTCTTCTAGCCTAGAAATAGGTGCAAAGGCTTCTCCATAGTCTATACCTTCCTCTTGTGCATACCCCTTGCATACTAGTCTTTTTTTGTTCCTTATGACTTCTTCATTCTCATTCAGCTTATTCCTGAATATCCATTTAGTACCGATGACGTTCTTCTCATCTGGTCTTGGCACAAGTGACCATGTTTTTTTCTTCTCAATCTATTCAATCTCATCATTCATAGCACTTATCCATTCTTCATTATCTAGTGCAGCATTGACAGATTTTGGCTCAAACTGACAAATTAAGCAATTTGAGTTTGAAGACTTACTTCTTGTTCTTGTACCATCTTTCTTATCTCCTATGATCTAGTCCTCTGGATGGTTCCTTCTTACATATCTTGCAAGTACAGGTATAGCTCTTTGTGTATCAGCTTGATCTTCACTACCTTGCACATTATTTTGATCATTATCCTGACCGTCAGTAACATCATTCTGACCGTCGGTTGCAATATTCTGTTTTTCTAGAATTAAGAATTGTTGCTCGGGTAGAGTTATGGGTTCTTCACAATATACAAACTTGTTGTAGTCTTCTAGCTCTTTTGTGCTTTCCATCTCATTCTTTTCTACAAATTTATCAATCTTCACATTTGCACTTTCAACTATTTTGTTAGAAGCCTTGATTAGACATTTAAAAGCTTTTCTCTTGGTAGAATACCCCAGAAAAATACCTTCATCACTTTTGGCATCAATATTTCCATTTCTATCATCCTTTAAGACATAACATTGACTACCAAATATTTTGAAGTAACTTACATTAGGTGTTTTACCATACCATAGCTCATAAGGAGTCTTCTTTGTGTCCTTCTTCAATTGTACTCTAATAAGTGTATAAACAGCAGTGCTGACAGCTTCCCTATAGAAGATTTGGGTGATGTACTTCTCTATCATCAGTGTTCTTGCACAATCAACTATTGATATATTTCTTCTTTCAGCAATCCCATTTTGTTGTGGTGTTCTTGGTGCAGAAACCTGTCTTTTTATACCATGCTCATTACAAAAATTAGTGAATTCATCTTATATAAATTCTCCTCCTCTATCTGATCTTAAACATTTTATATCTTTACCACTTTGTTTTTCTACCATATCCATATACCATTTAAACATCTTGAATGCTTCAGATTTTTCTTTTAGAAACATGACTGTCATCACTCTAGAGTAATCATCAACAAAGAGAATAAAATATCTATCTCCATAATAACTCTTTTTCCTCATAGGTCCACATAAATCAGTATAGACTAATTCTAGAATATCATCAGATGTATGGGCTTTTCTTTTGAAACTAGACTTAATCATTTTACCTTTTTGACAATTTTTGCACATGATGTTGTCTGGCTTTGTCATCATTGGTAAGCCTCTTACACTTCTTTTTCTTCTTATTTTCATCATGTTGTCAAAATTCACATGACACAATATTTTGTGCCACAACCATATGTCTTCGTTTCTAGTCTTTAAGCAAGTGGGATTAGTATTTTTAGATAGAATAAGTTACCTTTTATCTATTCACCGGTACCAATCAGTTTTCCTAATTCATTGAAGATCTTTACCTTCTTGTTTTCAAATGCTACTCTATGATCTGAATTATTCAACTGAGACACACTCAATAGATTATAATTCAATCCTTTTACCCAATAAGAATTTTCACATTTAATCAGGTTATTCAGCATTATTGTTTCTTTACCTTCAATTGGACAAGTTGTATCATTTCCCATTCTTACTGTACCACCATTATAATATTCAAAAGTGTTAAAATTTTCTTTGTCACCAGTCATATGGTGAGTGCAACCACTATCTATAATCCAAATATCATTCTTACTAACCTTAGATATGAGTGTATTTTCTTGATACCTTTCATCTTCATTTGAATCATCCTTCACAGCTACAAATACTATCTCGATGTCATCATCAGGTTTGGTGTCAGTATCTTCATCTTTGCAAGCAACTAGGTAGCTAGCCTTCTTGCATTTATCCTTGTAGTCTTGGGTATCCTTTCTTTCTAATTGTCAATAACCTCTATAATCTTTGTTATCACCTCTGTCAGATTTCTTCTCAAAAGATCTATCATCACTTTTGTCATCTTTTCTTCTGTTAGGACATCTTGCAGCAAAGTGTCCAATCTCTTTACAAGTAAAGCATACAAGTGGTAACTTGCCTTTGTATTTACCTTTGCCTCTCTGTATTCTTCTGGCCATAAGTTCTTCTATTTCATCTAGATCTTCTTCTTCACTTTCACTTTCACTTTCCCTTCTAGATGAGCATCTATGATTGGATTTGCTTATTTTCATAGAAGACTTAAATGCAGACTCTAAACTTGGTAAGACACTATTGTCAAAGTTATTCATCTCAAATGAAATCAGTCTACCAATTAAGCTATCATGAGTAACTGTATTGTTTTCTACTGCTCTCATTTCTTGAATAGTAGAAACTCTTATAGCATATACAGGAAATAGGGCTCTTAAGATTTTACTTACCACTGTCTCCTCTTCAAGTGTACTTCCAACACCTCGTATAGCATTGACTACTTCTTTTATTCTTTTGTTGTACTGTGTGATTTTTTCTCCTTCTTTCATTCTGAGATCATCAAAATTTCCTCTAAGGCTTTCTGCCTTGGCTCTCAGAACATTTGTATCACCTCCATGTACAAGCTTCAGTTTGTCCCACATTTTCTTTGCAGTTGTGCAATCCTTGACATCTTCAAATTCAGCATCAGAGAGTGAGGAAGAAAGCTCTATAACCATGCAGTTATGCTCATGCTTCACTCTCAATTGATCTACCATTAATGGTCCTATAGGAAACACATATTCAGTATCTAAGTATTGAGTAACATCATACCAATACCTTATAAGTGGAGTCTTATCCTACTTTTCCATGAAGTAAAGTTGCCTTTGTTCAACTTGGGCACATCTCGTCTGTTCATCTTGTGATCTTTACTTAGGTCTTGAAACCTTCTTTCTAAGCACACAAGCTTTGATACCAATTGTTAGTAATAACTGAGAGGGGGGGTGAATCAGTGGCCTCAAAAATTTTCTTTTAATCTTTGACCACCAATCAATACACCTCAAATTATTAAGTCCCTACAAGATGCATGCCATGAAATACTTATAATATTTGACTGTCTATCAGTTTATCTTGTATGTCCTTATTCTCCTTGATAACTAACAAGAAGTAAAACTATTTACCGATACTTAGTAAATATGCAGAGATTACCAATCAATCCATAAATGCATATGTGAAATGTAAAACAAAAAAGTAATAAACCATACACACATAACACATGGATTTTAATGTGGAAACCCTGTTAAGAGAAAAACCACTAGGACCGGTACCCCAAATTTTCACTCTTCTAAAGTGAGCCCTATTAGGATCCAACCCTATTAAAGGTTACAAACACATTGTTAAGTGTGACCTTGTTAGAGGATTTTATACATAGGTTTTCACTTAGTATCTGGCATCTATTTTGCTACTATCCTTGAATCAGCCTTCTTCTTAGACTGTCAATAGGATTTAGGAAAATCTTGCTAACATCCTTGAATCAACCTTCTTCTTAGGCTGTCAATAGGCTTTATGCAAATTAAATGATACTTTCATGAATCAACCTTTTTGGCAATCTATTAGGATATACCTCAATTATAGAAGACGGTTAAGTCCTGCTCTGTTAAGAGACTTGATGCTTCAATGGTTAAACTGAAACATTATGACCTATTTCTAATGCAACTTGAATTGAAATTTTTTAGATCTATTTAAGTACAATACCTCTCTGATCAATGTATCAATTCAAATCTTTGTGCTCCACACTTTCTACTCTGTGATGTTGTGCTTCACTGTTCATCGGTATCTGCAGAATTCTTTAGCTCTCCTTTAGCTTGATTGATCAGGACTATATGAAGTTATCCTTCACTATTTTCTCTTCAACATCCTCTTTCTATTCACTCCCCTTCCATGTATGTGATTTCTTATGGTTGTGAAAATGAATTATGCTTGTCTCTTATATATACATGATGTTCCTTAATTCTTGATTCTTGGCGTGAAAAAAAATTCAACCAATCTAATTTACAGCTTTAACTCCTGATTTATCTTGTAGTTATCTTCTTTCCAACTGTACAAATATTCTTTAAATCAATTACTTAACTCTAGGTGAATAAAAAAAATAAAAAAACCACTTAAGTCTATCCTTAAGCTCTGCCAGCTAGATATTTTGTCATTTTCTGAACTCTCTATTTTGTCGGTCAAATCTGTAGTTAGTCATCGATGACAACTACCAGTTTCATCGGTGTAACTTTAGTCAGCTTCGGGATCTTTTTCTGTCGGGTATCATTGGATTTTACTCGTCAGGTATCACTATGGTTTTGCTTCATCGAAAAACATTGTCTTCTGATCGTCGAGCATCACTGTGAATTTTTCTTTGCCTTTACTGATGGTGTGCACTCCGTCGGTGTTGTCTATCACTTAGTGAATACTTGACTTTTATGCATTGCTAAAAGCATAATCTCTGTTCCATTGATTCTCTAAAGTCTTTGGCATTATGTACATGACCGTACAGATGATATCAAGTTGACATCAATGACAATACAAACCATTAATTAATTTAATGTCTTGCATCATCTTCAACTTAACATTATCAAACATTCAATCAGTTACATGTCATCAAAAAGGTGTCTTTCTAGTACTCCTATTCACTAAATTCTTATATGCGGACTCTTCTTGTGCTAACATCAAATCCCAATTATTCAGCTTATCTCCAGCTAAACATCTCAATATGTTACCCAAAATTCAGTTGACAACCTCTATTTTTCCATTATTCTATGGTTGAAATGTAGAACTATACTTCAACATAGTGTCTAGGTTCTTCCAAAGTGTTTTCCAAAAATATCCAACAAACTTACTGTCTCAGTCAGAGATGATACTCCTCGGCAATCCATGCAATCTGACAATCTCCTTGAATAAAATATCTACTATATGTACTGTATCTGATGTTTTTCTACATGGCATGAAATGTGTCATCTTAGAAAATCTATCCACAACAACAAATATAGAATCATTACCTCTTGATGTCCACAGTAAACTAAGAACAAAATCCATGTTAATATCACTCCAAGGTTTCTCGAGAATAGAAATTAGTGTACATACAAACCTGTATTTTTACTTACTCCTTTTGAAACTCGATAAACTTAACAACTCTTCACAAATTTATGAACATCCTTATATAACTGAGGCCAAAAATACCTTTCCTTAAGAAAACTCAATGTCTTATCAATACAAGAATGTCCATCCAAACCACTACTATGTTTTTCCTTTATCAAATTGGTTCTCATTGATCCTGTTGATATACATAACTAAATACCTTCTAATAATATATCCTCTTGAATCAAATAGTCTTCATACTTGGTTGATCTGTAATAGGTTCTCTGCACATTCTCCATGGCTCAGAAAAATCAGGGCTAGTTTCATACAAATTCTTCATGTCATCAAAACCAAGAACCTCAATTCTCATTTCAGTCAAAACAAATCTTCTCCTACTCAATGTATCAACAACTTGGTTAGAAACTCCACTCTTATGCTTTATCAAAAATTTGAAACTCTACAAATACTCTACCCATTTCATATGTCTTTGTTTCAACTTATTTTGACTACCCAAATACTGTAAAGCCTTATGATCAGTATACAACACAAATTCACTGGTATCAAATAATGTCTCCATTTCTTTAGTGCTTAAACAATCGCATAGAATTATTGATCATAGACAGGATATTTCCTTTTAGCATTATTCAACTTATCACTAAAGAAAGAAATAGGTTTACATTCTTGAGTCAACACAACTCCTATTGCACTGCCACTTGCATCACACTCAACTTGAAATACCTTATTCAAATCTAGTAAAGATAGCACAGGCATTTCAACAACCTTTTGCTTCACAGTCTCAAAACTCTTATCATCTCCATGTGTCCACTTGAATTCTCTCTTATCTCCTCTCATTGTCTTAGTCATAGAATTATAAATTGAACTGAAATTTCTGATAAACATTTGGTAAAAACTTGCTAATCAATGAAATTTTCTTACCTCACTAACATTCTCAAGTGTAGGCCAATCAAGTATAGCTTCAACCTTCTCAAGATCCATCTTCAAACCATCAGCTGAAATCACAAAGCCTAAATACACAAGTTCTTCTTTCATGAAGGAACACATTTTCAAATTAATCAGCAATTTTTCCTCTTTTAATCTCGGTAACACTTTTCTTATATGCATAAAATGCTCTTCTCTAGTCTTACTGAATATTAGAATATTATCCAAGTATACAATCACAAATTTACCCAAGAATTTATTCAAAACCTCATTCATTAACCTCATAAAAGTACTCAGTGCATTATTTAAACCAAAAGGCATAACCAACCACTCATACAAACCATCTTTTGTCTTGAAAGCAGTCTTCCTTTCATCACCTTCTCTGATTCTTACATGATGATATCCACTCTTCAAATCAATCTTAATAAAATATTTTTTTCCACTCAAACAATCCATTTTGTCATCCATTCTCTGTATAGAGAACCGATACTTAACTGTTATTTTGTAAATAGCTCTTGAATCAGTAAACATTCAGCATTCTCCATTATTCTTAGGTGCTAACATAGCTGGTACTACACATGGACTCAAACTTTCTCTGATCAAACCTTTCTGCAAAAACTCATGAACTTGTCAGATGAGATCTTTATTCTCAGTTGGTGTCAATCGGTGTGGTTCCTTATTTGGAAAACTTGCTCTAGGAATCATCTCCATACAATGAATAATATCTATCATCAGTGGAAAAGCATCAGGTACATTATCTGAAATGATCTCCTTGTACTATAAGAAACTTTTCAACTTCCTCAAGATTTTTATCTTCTATTTTCTCACTCGTTTTGTTAGGAATCAAAGCATAACAAACATCATTTCTCTTTAGATCCTTAACAAATTGTCTACCTTCCATCAAAAAAACTTTCAAAGATGTTCATATCCCACCAACAAATTCTTCAACTAAAGGTAATAATATTTATCTCTTACCATCAACCCAAATAGTATACTTATTCAATATTTCATCATGTATAGCATGTTTATCATATGGCCAAGGTATACCCAACAAAATATGACAACAATCCATAGGCATAATATTACACAACACCTTATCATAATACTTTCCAATTTTCAAATTTACAAAACATTGTTCACTCACCATAAGTGTATGCTTAGCCTTGATCCACAAAATCTCATAGGGTTTTGGGTGCTTCATTCTTTCCAACTGGAACTTGGTGACCATTTCCTCAGATGCCAGATTCTCCAAGCTTCTACAATCAACAATTAATTTCCAAACTTTATCTACAACTCTGTATCTGGTCTTGAACACACTCTTTCTTACTGTATCTTGCATATTGTTCTCACTCCATAATATCCTTCTGACCATCAGGTTTCCTTCTTTCTCGGGTTCATTTGGTGATTCCTCTTGCACCAAAGAAAATATTCTACTACCAAATTTATTGCTTGTATGTGTACACTCAAATGGTCTATGTCCCTCTTCTCCATAATTGTAACAAGTTCCTTGGAACCCTCTTCTACTATATCCACCTCAGGAGTAGTTGCCTCTTCCTCAGAATGAACTTTCACCTTTCCACCTGGTCTTTCCTTCGTCTTCATGTGTGTCGTGATTTTTCCTCATCATATCTATTGTTTTCACCATAAGGTGTACCTCTTCCTCCAGGGAATCTATTGTTGATGACAATTATTCAATTGTGTATTATCATTGATGTTTACACAAGTATGGTGATGTTTAAAAAAATATCTAATCCTATCCGTGCATAGTTAGTTCATGCCAAGCACTCTCGAGCATTGAAGAAGAGAAAAGTGATTTTTTAGCTCTAACTAAGTTCACTCGGGCATTACAGTGTTGGTCGGGCATTGAAGGATTTTAGTGTTGATCAAGTTAAATAGTTAGTGTTAGTCGGCTAACAGCAGTTTATATTTTATGGATATTTGGTTATATGCATCTAATAGACATGAGTTTTATTATTTATTTGGAAGGGTATTAAGGCTGACTTGATAAGGCTTATCATATATATATATAAGGTCAAGTTTGGATTGAATGAATGATCAGTAAGAAGAAGAGATATGTGTTTATGACATGAAGAGTGAAGGCAAAATCAGATGCAATTCTGATTGAGGAAAGAACCCACAGAGCTGCAATAGAATATCTGATCAATGAGGATCAAGTAATTAAATCCTAAATAGAGATCTAAATTAGCAAATACAGTTTCTTATCAAAACAGGTAAATCCAATTTTACTCTCTAACAATTTTAGTAGTGTTTAAACTCTCTTAACAGAGTAGACTTAATAGTCTTTTGTAAATCCTCTCACAAGGTGACATTTCTGCATTGAAGTGTTTGAATACCTCTAACAAGGTCACTCCTTATAGGGTGATTAAATCTTCTAATAGGTTCACACCTAACAGTGTGTTATTGTAACCTTTAATAGGGTTGGCTCCTAATAGGGCTCACTTCAGAAGAGTGAAAAATAGTGACTTTGTTGCAATTGGTGTTTTTTCCCATATTGGGCTTCCATGTTAAATCTAGATATTATCTGTGTACATTTCATTTTCTTTATGGTTTATGTTTCTGAAATTAATTAATAAAGGATAATCACAGTTAATATCTTAAGATTTTCTATGTTAACCGAGTGACAGTATAATATCTATGTTAACCGAGCAACAGTGACAAATTTGTTTAAGACATCTAAGGGACTTGGATTTGTTTTTGTGGTAACTAATTCACCCCTCCCCTCTCATTTACTCAACTAATTTCCAAAAATTGGTATCAGAGATTCAAGTTCTTACAGGGAAGGTTTCAAGGCCTAAGCTAAAGATCATAGATGTCTTATAGAAGGGAGATTCCTAAACTTAACAAAGATAATTTTATTGCATTGAAAATTTTGATGAGGCTACATCTATCTACTATTGGAGATACTAGTTTTCAATTCTTGGACCATAGGTATGTGGAACCACCGAGACCTTTTACTGTGGATCAAATGATATAAATGAAGCATCATAACATAATGATGATTTTATAGCCTCTGCACTTAGCTATTCTAAATTTGATGAAGTCAAGGACTGCCCTACTGCCTTTGATATGTGGAACAAAATACATGATATTCATAGAGAAGATGTTAATGTAAAGAAATCCAAAGAAGAAAGTCTCAGAGGTCAATTTGATCAGATGAAAATGAAATGAGAGGACATTAAAAATACATAGAAAGAATCAAGAAAAGTGTCAGTGCCATCAGAGTTGTTGGTGGAGTGATTGAAGACACAATAGTGGTTAGTAAGTAATTCAGGACTTTACTTCCTATCTATGCAATTAGAGTTTCAGCTATTCAAGAGATGAGATGCAGTAATGGTATAACTCTAGATGGATTGGTTGGAAGACTTACATATTTTGAGTTGGATAACTTTGACAATTATTCTCATAATCCTAGCAATCTTGAGTCTAAATTCAAAGCTAAATTAAACCTTGGAAAGATGAAAGGAAAATAGATTGATAGTGACAATGATGATGAATCTGATGATGAAGATCTGGAAATCATTTAAGCATTACTTGCAAGGAGAGGTGAAAAAGGAAAAGGATAGTACAAAGGAATAATACCATTAATTTGTTTTTCATGTGATGAGTTTGATCACATTGCTGCTAAGTATCCAAACAAGGAAGACAAAGGTGAGAAAAATTTCAACAAGTACAAAGGCAAGAAAGATTTCAAAAGCTACAAGGACAAACGTAAGAAATCTTGTTATATTGCTAAAGATTTTGATAGTGATGAAGATGAAGATGAAATGGTTTATATTGCTATTAAGGATGAGTTAGATAATGAAGATAATGAAAAGACAACACTGACTCTCATATTAGAAATAATGACACTTGGATAATTGATAGTGGTTGTTCTCACCACATGACTGGTGATAAAACAAAATTTGAACATCTTGAGCACTATGATGGTGGGAGTTTTAATTTTGGGAATGATGAACCCTTCTATGTGAAAGGTAAAGGTTGTATTGCTCTAACCGAAGGAATAAAATGTGATAATACTTATTGGGTTGAAGGACTACGGTGTAATCTACTAAGTCTGGCATAAGTGAATAACATTGGTTTCAAGGTAGAATTCATGAATGGGAAGGCCAAGCTCCTGGATGGTAAGGGAAACCTAGTTGGAACTGGTAGGAAAACAAAAGGTAATCTATTCCATCTTGATCTCAATGAAAGTTCATGTTTTATTGCACAAGTAGAAGAAAGTTGGTTATGGAATAAAAGGTTATGTCATGTGAACTTTGATAACCTGGTCAACATAAGAAAGAACAAAAGAGTAAGAGGTATTCCTATTTTGAAGAAACCTGAATTAGCAATATGTAGACAATGTCAAATTGGAAAGATGGGAAAACTAGCTTCAAGAGAAAGAATTACAATACAGAAGAAGTTTTGGAATTGGTACATACTGATTTATGTGGACCAATTGGAACAACAAGTTACATAGGTGAGAAGTATTTCATTCTATTTTTTGATGATCATTCTAGAATGATGACTCTCATGTTTCTCAAAGAAAAATCAGAATCTTTTTAGAAATTCAAGTGGTACCTTGCCAGAGTTGAAAAATAAATAGGAAAGAAACTTAAATGCTTAAGATCTGACAAAGGAGGAGAATTCATCTCTAATGAATTCAATGAATTCTTCAATGAAAGAGGAATCAAAAGATAAGTATCTGCCCCAGGTACACCACAGTAGAATGGGATAGTAGAAAGAAGGAACATATCTATTATGGATTGTTCAAGAACCTTGATGATTGAAAATAATGTTGCTACCAAATACTGGAAGGAATCCATTAGCACTGCAATTCACACCTTGAACCGATTTCAACTGAAAAAAGGTACTGATAAGACACCTTTTGAATTATGGTATGGATATAAACCTAATGTTCATTATTTCAAAGTATTTGGAAGTAAATGTTACATCTTGAAGGAAGAAAGAAATGGAAATTTGATGTAAAAGGTGATGAAGGTATATTCCTAGGCTACTCCTACAAAAGCAAATAATATAAATGTTTGAATCTTTCTACTGATAAAGTCATAGAAAGTGTGCATGTAAGGATTGATAAGTTTGCAGAAAGAGGTCAAGAATAGATCAATAAAGAGCCTAAGGACTAACAAAAATTTGTGTATTATGAACCTGATACTATACCTAAGACTCAAGCAATAGTGATTGGACAACATCCTTGTCAACCATTGAATTTATCTCCACAAACTCAAACAGTTCAACCTGAGTTGCAGCCTGTGCAACCCGAGCTACTGGTAGAGGAAACCGAGTTACATAATGAAGAAACTAAGTCACAAATAGAGGGAACCAATTTGCAGACAGAGGCACTTGAGTCTCAGATAGAGGCACCTGAGTCTTAGATAGTGGAACTCGAGTATTAGACAGAAGAGCATAATGGAACTTTTGATCATGGTGAACCAAGTGGATCAAGAAGGAAGGATCTTGTACTTGCAAAATATGTTAGAAGAAATCATGCACCTAAAAAAATAATTGGAGATTGAAAAAAGGTGTAATGACAAGGAACAAAATCAAAGGTACATGTTTACTTAGTGAAAATGAACCTATAACTATTAAAGATGCATTGAATTATGAAATCTTGATAGAAGCTATGAATGAAGAAATTGAGAAGATAGAAACAAATAAAACATGGACTCTTGTACCTAGACCAAAAGATGAGAATGTGATTGGTACTAAGTGGGTTTTCAGAAACAAGATGAATGAAAAAGGAGAAGTTTCCATAAATAAGGCAAGATTAGTATGTAAAGGATATGCTCAAGAAAAGGGTATTGATTATGGAGAAACTTTTACTCCCATTACAAGACTTGAAGGAGTCAAAAATATTCTAGCATATGTTGTACACAAAGGATACAAGGTATATCAAACGGATGTAAAATCTGCATTCCTGAATGGAATTCTTGAAGAAGAAGTCTATATTGAGCAACCTGAAGGTTTTGTAGATCCTAGAAAAAGGAATATGGTTTGCAAACTGCACAAAGCATTGTATGGATTGAAACAAGATCCTAGAGCCTGGTATGAAAGATTGCATGGTTCCCTAATAAGCATTGGATTTCAAAGAACCAATGATAATAGTAGCTTGTACATCAAAGAAGGACCTCAAAACAAGATACTATTAGTAGAAATATTTGTGGATGATATATTGTTTACTGGTTATGATGATTTATGCAAAGAATTCTATGAAGCTATGAGTAAGGAATTTGAGATGTCTATGTTGGGTTAAATCAAATTCTTTGTTGGTTTACAAGTTTATCAAATGAAGGATGGTATCTACATTACCTAGTCTAAATACATCAAAGAAATACTAAAGAAATTTGGGATGGAAGATTCCAGACTAGTTGGAACACCCATGCCTACTGGACATAAGTTGTCTAAGGATGATGATTCAAAATAAGTAAACCAGACTACCTACATATCCATGATTAGTAAACTTCAATATGTTGTTCACACTAGACCTGATATTGCATTAGCAGTTGGTATTGTTGCAAGGTTTTCAGCTAATCCTAAAGAGAATCATTTGATGGCTATCAAAAGGATTTTGAGATATCTTAAGGGTACTAAAGAGTATGGATTATGGTATAAGAAAGGAGGAAACTTTGATTTAAATACTTTTGCTGATGTTTATTAGGCTGGAAGTGTTGATGACAGAAAGAGCACAAGTGATGGATCATTATTTATTGGAAAGAGATTAGTCTCCTGGACAAGCAAGAAACAGAAGTGCATTTCTCAATCTACAGCAGACGCAGAGTATGTTGCTGCAGCAGTAAATTATTTAAATATCATATGGTTCAAACAGTTGTTGTCAGATATGAAGGAAGAAATCAAAGAACCAATTATTATCTACTGTGACAACACCAGTTCTATTAACATTTCAAAGAACCCTATGATTCATACTAAGACTAAACATATTGCAATAAAGTATCATTTCTTGAGAGAATTGGTTCAGGACAAGGAAGTAAGATTGAAATATGTGAATACTAAAGAACTAATTATAGACATCACAAAACAATTACCTAAGGATGCATTCTTTTATCTTAGACGAAAGCTAGGGGTAATTCCCCTAATTGAGGCTCACTAAAACACAGTTTAGTGATGCATCAACCGAGCTACAAAATAGACTTAACATGTTGATGCAGATATTCAGAGCTTATTGCATATGAATCAGTACAAATAGCTACATTAAAACTTCATTATATATATATATATATATATATATATATATATCAGTTGGTTTCTTTTTCATTGGTTGTCAAAGAGGGAGAGATTACTTAATGTCATAAAGATTACTGATGGAGAGATTGATGACAGAGAAATAAATTTTATCAGAAACAAAGATTAATGTAAGAGGAAGAAATTTGTATTTCATGGATTATGAAGACAGAGGGAGTTTTTGGCTGAGAATCAGAATGAAGCTAAGGACATTAATAAAATTTTATGAGAATTAGAATGAAGCTAAGGAAATTTAAAAAATTTAATTCTTATGTCTATTTCTCTATAAATTCTTTGAAGTATGAGATGTTTTGTTGTCATCAATGCCAAAGAGGGAGATTGTTGATGACAATTATTCGATTGTATATTGTCATTGATGTTTACACAAGTATAGTGATGTTTACACAAATGTCTAATCCTATCTGAGCATAGTCAGTTCATGCCAAGAACTCTTGGGCATTGAAGAAGACCCAAGTGATTTTTTAATTCTAACCAAGTTCACTCAGGCATTACAATGTTGGTCAAGTGTTGAAGGATTTTAGTGCTGACCGAGTTAAACAGTCAGTATTAGCCGACTAACAAAAGTTTATATTTTATGGATAATTGGTTATATGCAGCCAACAAACATGATTTTTATTATTTATTTGGAAGGATATTAATGTCGACTTGATAAGGCTTGTCATATATATATATATATATATATATATATATATATATATATATATATATATATAAGGTAGAGTTTGGATTGAATGAATGATTAGTAAGAAGAAGAGATATGTGTTTATGACATGAAGAGTGAAGGCAAAATCAGGTGGGATTCTTATTGAGGATAGAACATACAGAGCTACAAAAAAATATTCGATCAATGAGGATCAAGTAATTAAATCTAGAATAGATATCTAAATTAGAAAAGATAGTTTCTTATGAAAATAGGTCAATCCATTGTTACTCTCTAACAATTGTAGCAGTGATCAAAATCTCTTAACAGAGTAGACTTAACAGTCTTTTGTAAATCCTCTCATGAGGTGACATTTCTGTATTGAAGTGTTTCAAGACCTATAACAAGGCCACTCCTTATAGGGTGATAAATCCTCTAATAGGGTCACACCTAACAGTGTTTTATTGTAACCTTTAACATGGTTGGCTCCTAACAGGGCTCACTTCAGAAGAGTGAAAAATAGTGACTAGTTGCAATTGGTGGTTTTTCCCATATTTTGTTTCCACGTTAAATCTTGATGTTATCTATGTACATTTCATTTGCTTTATGTTTTATGTTTCTACAATTAATTACTAAAGGATAATCACAGTTAATATCTTAATATTTTCTATGTTAACCGAGTGACAGTAGAATATTTGTGTTAACTGAGAAATAGTGACAAAATCTTTTAAGACATCTAAGGGACTTGGATTTGTTTTTGTGGTAACTAATTCACCCCTCCCCTTTTAGTTACTCAACTCATTTCCAAAATCTACCACCTCTTCCTCTTTTTCTTTTTTCATCTCTTTTGTTCAATTTCTCCTCAACTTTTAGGGAAAATTGATAAGCATCCTCAATACTCTCCATCTTTACCAAGTTGATCTCATCTTGTATATAACTTCTTAATCCATTCAGGTATCTTGCTACTCGTTCCACCTCATCCTCAACATGTCCAGATCTTATATCTAATCTATAAAATTCATTAGTGTAATCTTTCACAGAGCTAACTTTTTTCTTAAAACTTTGCATTCTCATAACTAGGTTAATTTGGTAATCACAAGGTAGAAAATTGCCTTTAAACTTGTTTATCATCTTATCCCATACCTTGATCTTGTCTTTACCCTTCTTCTTTCTATGCAATTTCATATTCTCCAACCACAAGGATGCATGACCTTTTAGCTTTGTACTTGCAATCTTTACATTTTTTCTCCTCTGTTACATTCTGTTACTCAAAGTATTTCTCCATTTCGGTTATCCAGTCTATCAATTCATCTGAATCCAATTTACCATTATACTTAGGAGGATTAAAATAAGGTGTGCACTTCAAACTTTTCAAAGCTTGCATGAATTTTTATTCTTCCTAATCCATCATAGGTGTAGGTCTGGCTTCTCCATGCACTTCCTCAAATTCATAATCACTAACATCATCAAGTTATCTTCCTCAATGTTGGGCTGTCTCAACAATTTCTAACCTCATAGAAATCTATCTTAGCATATCAGCTAAGCCTTGATCTACATTTCCTCTCCCACAAACCATCTTGAAACCCTCTACAATTGTAGGTCAAATCATAATATTCTACCCCACAACAAATCACCCAGCTAGGATTTACAAGAAGGAACCTCAAATCTAACCTTCGCTCTGATACCACCTAACATAAGGAGGGTTAGTAACTAGAGACAAGGGCACTCCCAGCTACTCAACCAGCTTGTAGAAGACAACACAGAAGCTTTAAAACATAGAGAGGGATAGAATGAAAACAAATGTCTAGATTATTGCATCAAACTTCATACATTACAGGCTATAAGGACTTCCCGATTACGACCAAATACATTCAAATTATTTTACAAACTGTCCTCATACATGTGACATCACAAACCCTCGATCCCAAATCTTCTATCTAACTACTTACTACTTATTTCTATCTTCCCTCTCCAATATAAGAATAGAACACTACTTTTATACAAAAGGCTACCGAAAAGGTCAGCTCCAAAAGATCTTAAAGATCTAACATAGGAAACAAAAATGACCCATACTTAGGTCCACACATATCCCAATGAGAGACACCAATATTAATTATGCTAAAAAAATTAAATGCACACATCGGCCACAAGATCCAACATTGAAAAACCAACTCGATGAGAAATTCTACTAAGAAATAGAGACCAATCGATAAAACCACCGAGCAGTCAGGAACAACCACCGAGTAGTCAGGAACAACCACCAAGACCCATTGACGAAGCCAGCCAAACAAGTAACCGAGCTTGATCGGTGAATGAACCAACAAACCTTCTACAGACCAAACAAGAGAAGTTACCAAACACTTTACCGAGCAGTCTCCAACAAGATACCAAACTCACACAAGCATATTTTTTATTGATACAAGATTTCCAAGAACCCAAGATGCTCCTGCATTAGATCCTACTTCGCCACAAGAAAAGAAAGTTATTATTGAAGAATTTGTACATTATGGAGATAAGTTGGATGTAGATATTGATAACTATAGAAATGAAGTACCTGAATCATTATGGAATGAGTTGTATAAAATAAGAATGGAAGCAAAATAGATAGATGATGATATTTCCAAAGAAACTTTAGATGAAGTATGCACTATTGTAGGCAAATAGTATTTATCATCATTTTCTTCATTATAAAAGATACTTATGTAAGAACTAGGAAAATAACACACATACTCATGGATAATATATCTAAATTAGTTCAGTTAAAACAAGATCTTATAAGTGTGTTGATCACATTGGTTGGCCAACTAAACATGCTATCCTATGATACTACCATGATTCCTTCAAATAAATGCAAAGAAATTCCCATTTTTTAGTTTAACAATGAGGATGTATATAACTATTGGTCCACTGAGTGGGGGGTGAATCAAACAAAATCTAATCTTAATGTTCAAAACTTAACTCTCTGATTCACTCAATAGAACTGAATACAGTAATAACTAATTCACCAAACAACTTAACTACTCAAACAACCATACATCTCAAATATGTAAATCAATAATTCAAACTCATTAACCTCATATTTAACTTAGTTGACACCAGATTTAATGAGGAAACCCAATTTGGGAAAAAACCTCTATGGTATTTGTGACCCACAATAAAAATATACCCTTCTAAAGTACACTTGGTTAAGAACTTATAATGTTAAAGATTACAAACACATTTTCCAAATGTGACCCTATTAGGGGTTTTACCTTAGATCTATTAAGATCTTCACCCTATTTCCTAAGTGGCCCTGTTAGAGGTCTTTAAACACTCTTTTGGAATGTCACCTACTTCTAGGATTTACAATAGGATGGTTAATTCCACTTGGTTAAGAGATTTCTATGTTATAAATAATAATAAGCAACTGTAAAACTTCAATCTGTAAATATAGAAATTTCATTTTCTTATGTCATATCCTTTATGAAAAATTGAATACTAGCATCACATACTCCATTTATCTCCTTCTCAGATTGTAGATTCTTCAATATTTGTTTCTATCTTCTGCTCGGTAAATGTCGTTCTTCAACTTCTTCTTCTTTGTTCAACTCGCCAGCATCTCTCTCTTTCTCTGTTTGTTCTTGTATCATCTTAAAATGGAAGCACTTCCATCATAATAATATTTAGCCCTCCTTAGGGGATGTTTTTGACTTCCATCATACTATCCCCTCATTTTTTCATCATCTCCTACTTTTGTCCCAGTTTAGGACCCTAATTGGGCCTCTCTAGCCACCCTCTATCCCACCTGGCACATTTTCCAGGGGTTCTGACCCCCTGGGTCAAGGTCAACCTAGACCTTGACCTAGGTCAGGTTCAACCTCAACCTTGACCTAGGTTAGGGTCAAACTCAACCTTGACATGGGTCCCCCTTTCAAATCTGGAAACATGTCATCTACTAGAGGTCATCAAAAATTCATTTTCCCGCTTCTGGGTCAGCTGTTTTGGGTTCCAAACTGACAAATCCGAAATTATATTTAATATAGGTCCTCTTCTAGGGGAATGTGTCTAATTTGAATTTAATTCTCCTATGTCAGCCTCTCTAGAGGATTGTGCCCTAGTTTCATATAAAAGGAAGCCTTTCTCTCTCATTTTCTCCAAGTCTTCTAAGTACAAAAAAGCTCTAACCAAGATTTTGTCAAGAAGCAAAAGGTTCAAGCATCCATTGCTCTACATGATTCCAAGATTTCAAGGTGTTAAATTCTTCCTCTCAAGCATTCAATTTCTCCATTGAAGATCAAGGATTCAATCTTTCAAGCCTTTGAAGGGATTTGGTTCCAACATACAAGATTCATCATTCAAACCCTAGATCTAGCCATCATGGTGGTGTGATCTTCCTTCAAGATCCTTTGTGCATCCCCAACACTCATTAATTCCCTTCAAGATGGATTCCAAGCATAAAATCATGGATTTTTATGGCTTCTATTGAGTCCAAGCTTTCATATTTACATACTTGCTTACATTTGAATTACATTAGCATATCTATTCAATATCATAGCTTCATTGTTAGATTAAATTCTACTACTTGCTAGCATTCTATAATTTATTAATTTCAAGGTTAATTCCTAAATTGGGTTTTGACTAAGGAAAACCCCTCCCCCCCCCCAATAAACAAATCTCTTTTTCTTGTAGGTACAGGTTCAGGACTGTGGATTTGAACTCAAATCTGATACCCTTTTTAGTGAACTATCGGGATTTGTGAATAGTTTTTTTTTCAGACCTGTGCAGGTCAGGGTCAAGATTATTGGGTTAGGGGTGACATCTATGGGTCAAGGTCAACCTTTTTCATAAGATGGTGTCAGATCAAAAAAATATTTATAGGTTTTGTTCATCTCTGTGTTTCTGTTCCAGATCATACTTTAGATTTTCCAGAAACTGAGTACAAACCTCAGTAAATAGCATTCTTCAGATATGCAATTCTCTAAGGTTGGTATTTCCTCTCATCCTTTTCAATTACTATTATATATCATATCTCCTTAGTCATAAAATAGAATTTAAGATCTTCTTCCTTACTCCCATTTCCAAATGGTTGATTCATTTGTGTATTGATCCTTCTTTTGGGTTAATCAACTTGGATCTTTCATTTGTGAATTTGGGGATAAAAGAGGAACATCTTATCTTCCTTCCCCCTATATGATTAATCACATTACAATATCACATTCAAAACAACAACTAAATGTAAAGGTTAAGGAAATACAACACACACAAAGGATTATATTTAAATCAATTTTCTTCCTTTACATTTTGTTGAACCCATGATAGACAACTCTTTCTTGTTGGTGTTAGATGCTTTACCTCTAACATTAGCTCTTGCATACATATTAAATTTTATTTTATGCTCTTTCATTTTAAAATACAAAAAAAATATATATTTATAAAAATACAACAACACTTCTTGCATATCATTCATTATGAAGATCTTTTGGTGTATGGCTATTTTTCTTATTATGCTTATTTTAGCATCTCTTTATAGTACTTATGATGTCTATGAGAGTATCATCCATTTCATCATGTTTTTTAATCTTCATATTTCACTTTATTATTCTATTTTGAGATTGACCAATACTAGTCTTCCTACTTTCAAAACTTTCATTAAGGATTTATGTAGTGGACTTATTACTCTTTTGGATTATATGAAGAATTGGGTTGATGATACTTTACCTCCTAATCTTCCTAATCCTTTCATGCCTAATCTAGCTCCTAATCTCCCTAACCATAATCCTATCAATTCTAATGTAATTCCAAATATTCCTATTTCTATTTCTTCGCCTTCAATCCATAGTTCTTCCCATACTTATGATGGGGATCAAGCTAGGATCCATGATAATGATGTTCAAGAATTCTTTCATTTACCTTCACCTCCCTATCCAATCCATGATGATGATAAAGGGAAAAACAAGGAAACCTCATCTAATCCTATCATTCCACCATACACAACATTTTCTCATGAGCACCATAACCAATCTCCTCCTATTTAAGCTTTGCAAGATAGGTACACTACTAGATATACTATGGTGGATAAACAAGGCTATAAAGGTTTAGGGATTGGTATCAGTGAAAAAGGCATTAAGAACCCAATTCATTCATCTCTTAAACAAGATATGCATGGTATAGGTTTCCCACCTCCTCCAATCAAGGTAGTGGATCTTAACCACCGTCCTCCTCTTCATGTTCTTCTTCCAACACCTTCTTTAGATCACCATGATACTCCTCAAGATGTGGCTAAGAAAGTGTATGTCTAGTTAATGAGTTCCAAGAAAGAAATCTTCAAACCTATTCCAAGAAATGCTCTCTCTAAATATAAATTTCCTTTTCATTATAGTAATAAACATTTACTTGTTGATTGTGTGCATTTCAAGCTATATGTTAGAGAAAGAGTTGCTTTGGGAATTATATCTCATTCCCATGCAGTATTACAATTTCTGCATAATTTTTATATAGGGCATTCCCCTTGTTCTTCCACAAGTTAGATTGCATTTTCCCTCTTGTCTCTTTACTGGGGGGCAAAAGGTATTTTATTCCAGTCTTCTAGGATCCATTTTTCTCTTAGCATGTATTTTGTTTTGAGTTTAATTGGTTATTCTTTCTATATTTTATCCCTATAAATCATTCATGATATCTTTTCTAGGATAATTTTTTTGTAAAGATATCTCTTTTCTATGAAAATTCTTGATATAATTTGATATATCCCTTTCCTACACACCTAGGGGGCAAGGTATTTTCCTTCTTCCTCTATCTAAGGTTTTACTTTCCTTAGCTTAGTGGCATTTGTTTATCATGTAACATTATTTCCTTATAAAGATTTATGTTTTTAACTATGGATACCTTCTTATATAATAGGTGAATGTCCTAGGTCATCACCTCTTCTTTATTTTGAAAATTATGTTCTTTATAAACTCTTTCTTTTGGTTTGGGTTAGAGTTTTATGCCTTCATCCTAAGATTCCTCTTCCTCTTGATTACAGGGGTCTTGATGATTGAATCTTTGTTCCCTCTTTTCTTTAAGAAGATGACATTTTATCCTAAGAACTCCTCTATGGTGGGGGTCTTGTTGATAAGATATCTTCCTTTTTGAGGATCCTTTTTCCATAAGTGACATATAAATTTCATGATTATCTATGTTTTTGGATGTAAGGGTCAGGACTCTTCACTAAGAATATGGTATACATTGTTGTTAAGCTGGATATCTCCTTACCTTGTCAAGTAGGTATCCTCTTTCTCTTTCTTATCCTGCCTAGTAGGTAGTCATGATAAGGAGGGGGGAATATATAGGGTCTTCCTTGTACTATATTTTACATTAATTTACATTTTTAAATATGCTAATTCCTTGGAAGGTAACGCACATAAGTTGCTAAATCCTGAAAAGACACACATTTTTACCTTTGTTTTTGCTAAATCCTCGGAAGGTAACGCACATAAGTTGCTAAATCTTGAAGAGATGCGTACCATTTTAAATTTTCAATATGCTAAATCCTTGGAAGGTAACGCACATAAGTTGCTAAATCCTAAAAATACATGCATTTTATATTCATGGTGATACAAGAATGTGGATCTATGGATATTTTCAAAATTCGTCAGAAGACGCATTACAATTACAAGCATAGTTTATGGGTGAACCTATTGGGCTCTCCCTCCTTGGTGATTCATGTTAATGTGGTCATCTTAATAGGTTATGTAATCACTATCTCTTTTCTCTCTTTTTCACTTTAATGCTAGTAGGATTAGATCATGAAACTATGTTATCTATAGTGTTGCTCTTGTCCTGCCTATGTAGTCATGTATGTTTCTATGATTGATTGCTCTTTATTTTTCATATCTTTTATGCATGTATGTTGAGTTAGAATCCTTGGTCTAAGGACTTCTTTCGTTGACTTATTGATGTTCTACCTCATTGCGATCCACCAGAGTCTTTCTTCTAACTTTACCGAAACCATGTTCGATTTCCATACTTCTGCTAAAGTGGGGGCTTAATGTATCATCTTAAATTGGAAGCACTTCCATAATAAGAAATTTTATCCCTCCTTAGGGGATTTTTGACAACCATCATATTGTACCCTCATTTATGCATCATCTCCTGCTTATGTGCCTGTTTAGGACCCTGACTGGGCCTCTCTAGGCACCTTCTATCCCACCTGGCACATTTTCCAGACCCCCTAGGTCAAGTTTGACCTTGAACTTGACCTAGGTCAGGGTCAACCTTGACCTTGACCTAGGTCAGTTTCAAACTTGACCTTGACCTGGGTCCCCCTTTCAAATCTGGAAACATGTCATCTGCTAGAGGTCATCAAAAATTAATTTTCCCACTTCTGGGTCGGCTGTTTTGGGTTTCGAAGTGACAAATCCTAAATTATATTTAATATATTTCCTCTTCTAGGGAAATGGGTCTAATTGGAATTTAATTATCATATATCTTCCTCTCTAGAGGATTGTGCCCTAGTTTCATATAAATGGAAGCCTTTCTCTCAATTTTTCTAAGTCTTCTAAGTACAAAAAAGCTCTAACCAAGATTTTGTCAAGAAGAAAAATGTTCAAGCATCCATTATTCTAGATATTTCCAAGCTTTCAAGGTGTTCAATTCTTCCTCTCAAGCATTCAAGTCCTCCATTGAAGATCAATGATTCAAGCTTTCAATCCTTTGAAGGGATTTGGTTCCAACATGCAAGATTCATCATTCAAACCCTAGATCTAGCCATCATGGTGGTGTGATCTTCCTTCAAGATCCTTTGTGCATCCTCAAAACTCTTTCATTCTCTTCAAGGTGGATTCCAAGCATACAATCATGGAATTTTATGGTTTTTATTGAGTCCAAGCTTTCATATTTACATACTTGCTTACATTTGAATTACATTAGCATATCTATTCAATATCATAGCTTCATTGTTAGATTCAATTCTACTACTTGCTAGCATTCTATGCTTTATTGATTTCAAGGTTAATTCCTAAATTGAGGTTTGACTAAGGAAAACCCCTCCCCCCCAACAAAAAAATCTCTTTTTCTTGCAGGTATAGGTTCAGGATTGTGGATTTGAACTCAGATCTAGATAACCTTTTCAGTGAACTATCGGGATCCGCAAACAAATTTTTTGTCAGACCTGTACAGGTCAAGGTCGAGATTATTGGGTCAAGGGTGACATTTGTAGGTCAATTTTGACCTTTTTCATAAGACGGTGTCAGATTAGTAAAACATTTCTTGGTTTTGTTTGTCTCTGCATTTCTGTTCCGGATCATACTTCAAATTTTCCAGAAACTGAGTACAGACCTCAGAAAATAGCATTCTTCATATCTACAATTCTTTAAGGTTGGTACTTCCTCTCATCCTTTTCAATTATTTTTATATATCATATCTCCTTAGTCATAAAATAGAATTTAAGATCTTCTTCCTTACTCCCATTTCTAAATGGTTGATTCATGTGTGTATTGATCCTTCTTTTGGGTTCATCAACTTGGATCTTTCATTTGTGCATTTGGGGATAAAAGAGGAACATCTTATCTTCCTTCCCCTATATGATTAATCACACTACAATATCAAATTCAAAACAACAATTAAATGTAAATGTTAAGGAAATACAACACACACAAAGGATTATATTTTAAATCAATTTTCTTCCTATACAGTTCTCATTCTTTATATAGACATAATTTTCCCTCTTAATCTCCTTAATTAGATTTTCCATCATTTTCACTTTATCATTCAATCATCTTTTTCATAAATCTCAACTCGGTAAACCACATTACTTTTACCTCAGAACTTGAACTTTTCTCAGAACTCACATAAGCAGGTTTAACCGCATGATATTTGCCTTAGATCTTCTCATTGAATTTTCATGTTCATAGATCTTCTAACAAACTTCATTTAACTCTTATCCTCATTTAGCTCATCATCACTTCAAATTAAATTTGATCTAATCATCATTTACAATCAATATTCTATACTCAATAAACTTTCTATGAAACTCAATAACTGTCTTCATTCACTGCTCAGTTTCTAACTCATCTTCGATGCTTGGTGCTTTCCTTTCACTCGGTGTTCACTAATTGTGGCTGACTAACATAACTTTATATACCGATTGACTCTGTCTATCTTGGTAAAGTAACTCTTTCAGTCATAACTGAACTCTTTGAAATTTTCAACTTAATCAATCAATTGTACCGACTTGATAACATCAAATATATAGCAAAAAATAACTATATCATCATTAATTCATCATTGTCTGATCTTTATTTGTCACCAATTTAACTTCTCTTAAGATATGGTAACATAATAAAAATCAATAAATCAATTGATTGACATCAATGAAAAAAAAAAAACTGATCTAACCATTTCTACAATCATGATACTTGGTATCACTCAGTCTTCATCATCTTCATCATATCTTCATCAATTGATTAAAAATATCCATCGTTGGCATTGATGAAACCACTATAACAGTGTTATAGAAATTACTGGTGGCAATATTCAAATACATAATTGAACTCCCTCTGATTTGATATTTATGTTTACAGTTTGATCTCTGATCTCTCATTCTGAATCTTCCTCTTGGATAAATCTTCTTATTCTGGCAGCAGCATACATTTTGATTCTCCTTCATGAGTAAATAGTAGCAATTCATTGTCTCCCTCTATCATCAATATCACCCTTAAGGATAAATTCCATCAATTCATTCTCTCCCTCTTTGACAACAATGCCAAAAAATCATACTCCTAAAAACTTGTTCCAGTAGTGGATTATACCTACCATGTACTCATAAAACATTGCATACAAAAATATCACAACTTTAGGAAACTCCTAAAGTGTGTCACACTAACATCACTTCAATAATATATATTCTAATGAAATATAGAAATTTTGCAACATGCCTCATACTTCTTAGTGAATATTGGATAGGGGAAGAACCCCCAATTTACCTCTGAGATACTCAAAAGCATCTTTAGGTAGTGGCTTTGTAAATATATCAGCTAATTGCTCATTTTAATTGACATATTCCAATCTCACATTCTTCTCTTGAACTTGTTCTCTCAAGTAGTGATACTTTATATAAATGTGCTTGGTCTTTGAATGCATAACTGAGTTCTTTGATATATTAATAGCACTTGTATTATCACAAAAAAAATAGTGAACAGATCTTTGATCTATTCTTGCATACCTTCAAGTAATTGGTTAATCCATACTATATTTGCAGAATTCATAGCAAAAGCAACATATTCTTCCTTGAAAATAGACTTTGAAATGCAACTTTGCTTCTTGCTTAGTCATGTGACCAATCTTTCACTTAGAAAGAATGTGCCTCCACTAGTAATTTTTGTAATACCCCTCTAACCCTAATATAAGTTTTGTGGTTTTGAACGAAGTAATATCTTTCGATGTTTTCTTATAGCTTAAGTTGTTCATGATACTTGTTTGATCTATTCCTATAGTTTGTTTATAATCAGTGATTTTTTTAGTGGCTAATATTCGCCAATTGGCTAATTTTTTAAATTTGAGATTCCAAATTTGGCTAATAATTCAAGATTTAAGGCAACCTAAATCGCCAAACTTTTACAAAATTTTATTTTAGAAATATTTAAATCACCAAATAATTTATTTTATTAAAAATTTGAAATCAAATATTTGCCTGATATTTGTTAGATGGTTAGATTCAATTCACCTAAATTTTATCAGTTATTATAGAAATCTAAATTAATTCACCAATAATATATCATAACTGTTAGTTATAGTAGGGTTGTGTCACCAATATTAGTTGTCATTATTGATTTAAAATATAATCTACTGATCTTCATTATATTCCATGAGGCAAAAATGTTACTATCTTATTTGTAATGCTTATCGGGGCTAAGATTTCCTTTGGATTGTTGATAAATCAATGACACTGAAGAAATTTTGGGTCCTATTATAATAATAAAAATAATGATACATTTATCTCACACATTACAATGAGGATTATTTGATTATATTTTAAATAAATGGTAGCAACTAGATACTATATAGTTCCCTTAAACCCATCAAATATTTTCATAGTTAGCCTAATAATTTTCTATAAGAACTCTTTTTTCTTT
>MU227982.1:6743475-6786299 GCA_018584345.1 Thuja plicata | reverse complement strand
TAATGATGTTCGAGAATTCTTTCATTTACCTTCACCTCCCTATCCAATCCATGATGATGATAAAGGGAAAAAAAAGGAAACCTCTTATAATCCTATCATTCCACCATACACAACATTTTCTCATGAGTACCATAATCAATCTCCTCCTATTGAATCTTTACAAGATAGGTACACTATCAGATATACTGTGGTGGATAAACAAGGCTATAAAGGTTTAGGGCTTGGTATCAATGAACAAGGCATTAAAAACCTGACTCATTCATCTCCTAAACAAGATATGCATGGTATAGGTTTCCTACCTCCTCCAATCAAGGTAGTGGATCTTAACCACCGTCCTCCTCTTCATGTTCTTCTTCCAACACCTCCTTTAGATCACCCTGATACTCCTCAAGATGTGGCTAAGAAAGTGTATGTCCAATTAATTAATTCCAAGAAATAAATCTTCAAACCTATTCCAAGAAATGATCTCTCTAAATATAAATGTGCTTTTCATTATAGTAATAAAAATTTACTTGCTGATTGTGTGCATTTCAAGCTATATGTTAGAGAAAGGGCTTCTTTGGGAATTATATCCCATTCCCATGCAGTATTACAATTTCTTCATAATTTTAATATAGGACATTCCCCTCGTTCTTCTACAAGTTAGATTGAATTTTTCCTCTTGTCTCTTCACTGGGGGGCAAGAGATATTTTATTCCAGTCTTCTAGGATCCATTTTTCTCTTAGCATATATCTTGTTTGGAGTTTAATTGGTTATTCTTTCTATATTCTATCCCTATATCTTTTCTAGGACATTTATATTGTAAAGATATGTCTTTGCTATAAAATCTCTTGATATATTTTGATATATCCCTTGCCTACACACCTAGGGGGCAAGGTATTTTTCTTCTTCCTCTATCTAAGGATTTATTTTCCTTAGCATAGTGGCATTTGTTTATCATATAACACTATTTCCTTTTAAAGACGTATGTTTTTTACTATGGATACCCTCTTATATAAGAGGTAACTATCCTAGGTCATCACCTCTTCTTTATTTTGCAAATTATTTTATTTGTAAAATCTTGCTCTTTCTTTGGGTTAGTGTTTGATGCCTTCATCCTAAGATTCCTCTTCCTCTTGATTACAGGTGGCTTGGTGATTGAATCTTTGTTCCCTGTTTTCTTTAGAAGATGACATTTTATCCTAAGCACTCATCTATGGTGAGGGTCTTGTTGATAAGATCTCTTCCTTTTTGAGGATCATTTTTCCATAAGTGACATATCCATTTCACGATTATCTATGTTCTTGGAGGTAAGGGTCAAGACTCTTTGCTAAGAATATGGTATACATTGTTTTTAAACTGGATATCTCCTTACCTTGTAAAGTAGGTATCCTCTTTCTCTTCCTTATCCTGCCTAGTAGGTAGTCATGATAAGGAGGGGGGAATATATAGGGTCTCCCTTGTACTATAGTTTATATTAATTTACATTTTGTGACATGATAAATCCTTGGAAGGTGACGCACATAAGTTGCTAAATCCTGAAGGGACACGCATTTTTACTTTTATTTTTGCTAAATCCTTAGAAGGTAATGCACATAAGTTTCTAAATCCTGAAGAGATACGCACCCTTTTAAATTTTCAATATGCTAAATCCTTAGAAGGTAATGCACATAAGTTTCTAAATCCTGAAGAGATACGCACCCTTTTAAATTTTTCAATATGCTAAATCCTTGGAAGGTAACGCACATAAGTTGCTAAATCCTAAAAAGATGCGCATTTTATATTCATAGTGATTTAAGAATGTGGATCTATGGATATTTTCAAAAGCCACCAAAAGACTCATTGCAATTACAAGCATAGTTCATGGGTGAACCTGTTGGGCTCTCCCTCCCTTGTGATTCATAGTAAGGTGGGCATCTTACTAGGTGAGGTAATCACTACCTCTTTTCTCTCTTTTTCGCTTTCATGCTAGTAGGATTAGATCATGAAGCTATGTTATATATAGTGTTGTTCTTGTCTTACTTATGTAATCATGTATGTTTCCTATGATTGATTAATATTTACTTCCATATATTTATGCATGTATATTGAGTTAGAATCCTTGGTCTAGGGGCTCATTTCCTTGACCTAGTGATGTTCTACCTCATTGTGAGCCACCAGGGTCTTTCTTCTAACTTTACCGAAAGCATGTTAAATTTTTATACTTCTGCTAAAGTGGGTGCTTAATGTATCATCTTAAAATGGAAGCACTTCCATGTTAAGAATGTTTAGCCCTCCTTAGGGGATTTTTTTAACCACTATCATACTGTACCCTCATTTCTACATCATCTCCTGCTTCAATGCCTATTTAGGACCCTGATTGGGCCTCTTTGGGCACCTTCTATCCCACCCGGCACATTTCCTAGGGGTTCTGACCCCCTAGGTCAATTTTGACCTTGACCTTGACCTAGGACAGGATTGACCTCAACCTTGACCTAGGTCAGGGTTGACCTTGACCTTGACCTAGTTCCCCCTTTCAAATCTAGAAACTTGTCAGCTGCCAGAGGTCATCAAAAATTCATTTTCCCGCTTTCGGGTCGGCTTTTTTGGGTTCCGAAGAAGCAAATCCTAAATTATATTTAATATAGGTCCTCTTCTAGGGGCATAGGTCTAATTGGAATTTAATTCTCCTATGTTGGCCTCTCTCAAAGATTGTGCCCTATTTTTGTATAAAAGGAATCCTTTCTCTCTCATTTTCTCTAAGTCTTCTAAGTACAAAAAAAGACTCTCTAACCACAAGCAATCAAGCAAGAAGCTCTTCTAAGTCCTCTATCCAATCCTAAGCATCATTGTGCAATTGAAAAGCATTATCAAGTGAAGTTCAAGAAAGCTAACGATAAATATTTGAAGAAAGCATCTATCCATCATCAAGCATTCAAGCATTCACCAAAGAGATCCATTGTAGGCTATTGAAGGATTCAAGCTACATAGTGCCCTTTTTGGTGATCTCTTTATCCACCTTCTTCCAATCCTCTTCATACTCAATAACCCATTCAAGATTTGGTGTTGGAGATCTACATGAAATTGATTAAATACATCCTACATTCTAAATTCTAGATCCATTGGTGCATACATACTTGTGGATTCAAGGATTTGAATCCTCCACAAGGACTTTTACAAGCAAGGTGAACTTATGCATTTACTTTGTTTCACTTCTGCAATTTCAATTATATATTTGAGGTTAATTCAAAAACTAGGGTTTGACCAAGGCAAACCCATCCCCCCCCAACAAACAAATCTCTTTTTCTTGTAGGTACAGGTTTGGGACTGTGGATTTGAACTCAGATCTGGATACCCTTTTCGGCAAGCTATCGGGATCCGCGAACAGATTTTCTGTTAGACCTGTGCAGGTCAAGGTTGAGATTATTGGGTCAGGGGTGACATTTGTGGGTCAAGGTTGACTTTTTTCACAAGACGGTGTCGGATTGGAAAAATATTTTTGGGTTTTGTTTGTCTCTGCGTTTATGTTTTGGATCATACTTTAGATTTTCCATAAACTAAGTACAGACCTCAGAAAATAGCATTCTTCACATCTGCAATTCTTTAAGGTTGGTACTTCCTCTCATCCTTTTAAATTACTATTATATATCATATCTCCTTAATCATAAAACAAAATTTAAGATATTCTTCCTTACTCTCATTTCCAAATGGTTGATTCATTTGTGCATTGATCCTTCTTTAGGGTTAATCAACTTGGATCTTTCATTTGTGTATTTGGAGATAATAGAGGAACATCTTATCTTCCTTCCCCCTATATGCTTACTCACAATACAACACATACATAAACTACAATTAAATGTAAAGGTTAAGGAAATACAACACAAACATTAAAATACACATTCTTCACCTAATCCAATTTTCTTCCTTTACAATATATATATATATATATATATATATATATATATATATATTATAGTTATATTTTTGTGTGAAGTAGTAAGGAATTAAATTCATGTGATATTTTGGGATAATTTGATATGCTTTTGTATCTCCTTTGTCTAATCTAACTTGTAGCCTTAGAGCATGAAAATATGAGCTTCACATAGTGGACAGATGATTTCTACCATAATGGAGGATGCAATCAAAATCTATAATCAATGAACCTTCATGAAGCACGTTTCTTTTGAATCTGCTACTTTCATGCATGGTTCAAGATGAGACTTTATAATTTGTCGTGATTGTCTAATCAAAAAAGATTTTTTTTCCTATACAACCGCATGTTCCATAATACATGTTGAATTTTATTCATCATTACATATGTATAGATCTATTTTAATAGTTTTTTTATGAAGGGTAATCCCCTTATTCACCCAAACACACATAACAAAACAAGGAAATAAAAAAAAAAAACTTACAAGGAAAAAATAATGGAAAGAAAATAAACACTTACTTTCTATTATCTTTAATGAAATTATATTAAAATATTTATAGAAGTAACATGTTACAATCACATGGGAATTTTCATTACAATAGTATGCTAGAGAGAGTCACGGTCTACACTTCCGGAATTGATCCCTAAAAGCCCCCTTTTCTCCTATACATGTAGCATAATTAACCACCATAGAATATTGTAGAAATTATTTTTTCCCATTTTAGCACCCAAAAATTTAATTTCCAGCCTTAAGTCATTTTCTTCCTCTTCCGTTTGTATTGAAGCTTGAGGCATGATGGCCCAACTTCCAAAAACCATAACTTGTGAACCATTGAGTTAATTGGATATTATAACCCCATTTCAAAAATACCATGAATAAATCTACAACCATAGACTTGTGAAGCACCAACCGATCAAATTGTGACCCCCTTTCAGAGCCTCTAAGGCCTTCAAAATTGATTTCAAAGTTTTTGTACCACCCCGCCGAAACAAAAATTCAATATCTTCAAAACCAGGCTTGATATTTCCATAAAACTTTACCAACAGGCTTATATATCCAAAATTAACCTCCGTGGAAGAAATTAGAATAATTATTGCTCAAATGTACAACTTACTAAAAATAGTAAACTTACCAAAAATAGTAACATTGTCCAAAGATAGCCCTTATTGAAAACTAGACAAAAAAATTTGGGTGATGCAAGATTTCTCTTACACCCTAGATGCTCCTGCATCATTTTCTATTTTAGAATAAGTCTATCTCCTTCTAAGAAATGACATATTTAAATAAAGCTTTAAAATCTTCCAATACTGTTTCTCTGAGGTTTCCCTTATAAAAAATAGGAAGTTCCTTTGAGCGATAGGAGCTTAACAAAGATTATAGCAATAGGTTTTGTGCTATATTTCAATTGGTGTCACAATTTATTGTTGCTATAATTTCAGTAATAATAAATAGAAGTGGATGATGACTTTTAGTTCAAAAAAGTGTTGTGTTGGTTTGAGTTTACAAATCCTCAAGCAAGATCCACTTGAGGTTAAATAACTCTATGTTATTTTTTGAGTAGTAAGTTGTTATCTCATTTGTATTTACATAACTATTAAATTATCATAGTTCATTTCCATTAGTTTCATGTTTAATACAATGCATGGTTAAGTTAGTGACTCTTAATTAGTTAATTGCATGTTTAACATAGTGAATTTTTATTTGTAGTAATATTATTGTAATGGTTTTATGTTAACTAGTTACCTTCAATTAGATTGTTGTATAAACTATTTTTTTCACATGAAACCACACCGTCTCATCCACAACTAAAAATATGTGAATATAAATTGGTTTAGATTCATTTTTATGTACTTTATTTTTAATTCAGTTATATTCTTTCAATAGACACTAGATCGAATTTTCTATACATATAGTGTAGGTTTGATCCAAGAAGATACATCCCTAGTCAATAATTAAATGAGCTTCTATTAGGATGAAAACTTACTTAATGGACGATTAGTTACTTCAATAAGAGAGTGTATTGAGTTATCTACACCTAACAATCACCTTTAATAGAAACCAATAATTTTTGGTGTCATCGCCAGGGATGGTGCTGAGGCATAGAATTTATATTGTAATTTTATTTTTTGTTATTTTTTTCATAGCATTACTATTATCTTTTAGAAATTTATAGTTTATCTAGCATACTTCTAGTTAAACACACTCTACTAACAAGTATAGGGAGACAGGTATATGATCAAATACTTATGACATGCGGTGGGGGAGAGATTCACTAGGGAGATTTCTATACATGGGCTACAAACACTAAACAAGAAGATCCATTTATCTTGATAAGGGAGCCATAAGAAGGAACCACAACTTCAGGAGGAAGGGATCCTTTCTACGACCTTGTGGGCCCTGAGTACAAAGAGCATGTGAAATGTGATTTCCATGAAAGAAAAACAACTGACAAAGAAGTTGAGAACCCCACAGATCATGTTACTTTGGAGTTTCCAATATCAAATCATGACAAATCTATTGCATTCAGGAACATACCTCCATCTATTTTTGCCAATTTTTATGGCTTAGCTATAGGAGATATTGATACTTTTCTATTTTATTTTGATGTGCTCTTCCAAAACTATGATTATATAATAGATGCACATAGGTTGAAGATATTCCTAAAAACTTTAAAAGATGATGATTTACAGTGGTTTATGGGCCTAGGAAGGAATACTATTAATAAATGGACATCAACAAGAGAAACATTTATGCAAAAGTATCAAGATTTTTTTAGAGGTGGAGACTCATGGAAAGAGGATGTCTTCAAGATGACCCAAAAGGAAGATGAACCATTGGAAGACAATATAGAGAGATTTTAGTTTACCCTCATCAAATATTCACATAAATAACTTTCTCTTGAGTCTCTCAATCTTGTCTTCTTGAGAGGAGTCAGTGATATTTTTATCAATGCATTAAATATGATGGGAGGAGGTGACAACATAGTCAAATTTTGAAGATAAATGTAAGCTAGCCCAGAACTACTCAAGATTAATGTTGAAAAACAACAAGAGTATCTGACTATTGCTACTTCCAAATCTTCAAATGGAGTCTCTCACTTGGAGCTTAGTAATTTTCTCTCAAATATGAAGGAAGATATCATAAGCCACATGGCCACGCAGTTGGAAACAATACATATTAAGAAAAAGTAGAAGCAAACAAATGTTGCACTCACTGGATATTGCCCAAAAATTTGACAAAATAAAGTTATATATCAATGTAAGAAACTAGATACCATATCAAAAGAGAATCCTTCAAAACCATAGATCCATGTGATTGAAGATGATAATGGCCAAATATTATATATTTCTCAATGGAATCTGGTGCAGGAGTACCCTCTAGTTCATCCATTCATAGCACATTAGTGGATCCAAACAAGAAGGGTTGGGGTTGTGATTGGATCTTAGATCCAATGTTGTCAATAAGTCCTAAAATGTAAGACAAGGGGATACTAAGTGATGTTATAAACTTAGTTGTCCACCTTAGTCAATTTGGAAAATCTTGGGTAGAGTAGGCTAGAATAGTCTAGGGAACCTAAGGAAGGGTAGGAATATAATTTTAGGCCTTCGAAGATCCCCTATGGTGTAAAAACACTGAACTTTACAAGTTTAGTTATAATTGACAACTTTTGCAAAAAGTTGCAACTTTTGAATCCCAACATTCACAACCACTTTTGTCAGTTGGAACCACTTTGGAATGATATTTAATGGTGGAAAAACCTTTCTCCAAAGTTGGAGTGGACAATTTGTAAAGTTCTTGCATTGAAATCAATAAAATCCAAACTATTTTTTTGTATTGCTAACTGTATTTTAGAGTTGTACAATTCTGTACGGATCCCAATGCACCATTGAAGGATTGGAAAAGTTGAACCAGTTCCTTGGTCTAATTTTTTATTTGGTTTGAATTCTTGAAGTGTAGGAGGTTGAAAGTTATCAAATTTTGATTGCTCGCTAGTCTGTGGAAGGCCCTAACTAGGGTTTTCATACTAATTTCCTCTTTCCCAGAGACTCCACCATGGGAAAAATCTAAGACTTTGGGGAGAGAAAGGGGGGAGGATTTACTTTAATATTTTTGAGGTCTTATATTAGGAGGCAGTCGATGGAGGGAGAAATTATTGAATCTTCTGGACAAGCATTTATATATGACTGTCCAGAATTGAGCTTTTGAGGCACAACTCAGGCCAGGAGTGGAATGGAAGTCTAAATCCTTGGATTTAGGAGTTTTGTAAGATACCTAAAGTATTAAAATTGTTGGGATGACAAATTTAATCAAGATTCAATTAGTTTCTTTGGAAAAGTGACCTATTAGCCCTATTAGGCCTAGGAGAGAATTGAGGATAGTAGTTGTTAGGGGATTGGTCAAGAGCCCTAGCTTTGAGGGTGTTTTTGGTGGATGGATTAAAGACTTTAGGGGTGGTTAAGACTTTTTTTGGAGGTGTTCCAAGTAAGTTTCCCTTAGAAATCCATATTTTCTCCTTGTAGCCCTATAGTCATTTAGGTGTCTAAATGGAATCTCAGAGACATCTCAGTATGAGATTGGTGTTTCATTTCATCTAAAATGATGATCTAATATTGATAGAACCATTTTTCCATCCCTGGATTACTTGGTTCTAGTTGTGTCCTATTTTGCCCTTTTGGGTGTTGAAGACTAGTGGAATACCTAGTCTTGTGAATGTGGGTTTTGGGAACTCTTTAGTAGAGCCCTAGATTGTGTGGGAGTAGGGGTATTGTGCAGGGAAAACTTTAGTGGTGAATATTCACCATTTTTCAAATCTCTCATGTCTACAACCCCAGATTTGGCAAATATAATGTGTAAATCAGGTTGTCCATGTCGCCCAAACTTTATAAATATTGTGTCAAATGCCAAGGCCCATCGCCTATTGGTTTATGTATTTTTATCCTTTTCTATCACAATATTGCCAATCAAATTAATTTTTGGACACTATAAATTGAAATATTTTCCTTACAATTTCCAAAGCTTGTCGTAATTGATAACCATATTCGCCAATATGTGGTCGATATTTAAGTTTAGGGTACAAGTTATGTGACATGTGTCTCTATTTTGGAGACTTTCAATGAAACTTTATGAATTTGAAAACTTTGTTCTGAAATAGATTTGACGTGTGTCTCTACTTCAGAGACTTTTGGGGGAGTCTTTGTGTCCTTTTAAACCTTGGCCTGAAATAGAATTCCTGCCATCCATCTAGGATCATCCAACGGTTATAAAAAGTAGGGTTGGTTCCTATTAAAAGTTATAAAATTAAATCACGAAACCTTAATAAAATAATAAAAGTCATTTTAGATTTCAGGGGCGCTGCCCCCAAACCCACATCGAACAATAATGGTTTCTTGGTATGTGTGCCTATCACCGTGATTTTTTTTCTATAATGAAAGATTCGCCAAGATTTTATAGAATTTTAGTATAATTGAAAAAAAATCGCTAATACAAATAATATTTTTTCCGTTCAAATTAAAAAATTTTGCCAACAATATTAAATTTCCCCCCCAAAATAATGGAGGATTCGCCAGTATTTTACACCTTCTCCGAGAAGGGGGTTTCTTAAAGTTTTCCCTGGTATTGTGGATCCCTAGAGAGTCATTTTTGACATAGTTTGGGGCTCTTCTCCAAGTGGTATCAGAGGAAATAATGGTGTCTTGATCCAAGAAGGGAGGCCTATAGCCTTTTTTAGTTAGAAACTGAATGAAGCAAAGAGGAAATACTCCTCTTATGACTTGGAACTATATGCCTTAGTCCAGTCATTGAATAAATGGAGGAACTACCTCCTTCCAAAAGAACTTGTTGTCTTCACAGACAAACAAGCATTAATTTTCTTAAACAACGAAGAGAAACTAAGCCACAAACACATGAAGTGGGTGGAATCAATACAAGCCTACACATTTTCAATCAAATATAAAAAGGGAGTTTCCAATAATGTGGCAAATGCATTGAGCAGGAGAACTATAGTTGTGCAACAAATCCAATTCCAAAGTGTAGGGATTGATTCATTAAAGGACATGTATAAGGATGATGATTTTAGAGATATTTATAAGGTGTGTTCTAAATTTTCTAAGGCTTACCATGTAGAGTATGCAGACAATTTGATTCAAAATGGACTCTTGTTCAAAGGACACCAGTTTTGCATTCCTAAATGTTCAATGAGGGAGAACATCATTAGAGAGAAACATACAGGTAGCATGGGAGGACATTTTGGTTTGGACAAGACATTAGAATGGGTGAAAGGTTATATTATTGGCCTAAACTTCAGACTGAAGTAAGGAAGATTGTAGAGACATGCACAATCTGTCAAAGAGCCAAGGGTACATCCACAAATGTAGGACTATACCAACCTCTACCTATCCCTACAAGACCTTGGGAGAGTTGCAGCAAGGACTTTGTGATGGGATTTCCTAGGACACAAAAAGGGGTATGATAGTATTTATGTTGTAGTGGATAGGTTTAGTAAAATGGCCCTCTTTACCCCTTGTAAAAGTACTAATGATGCATCAGCAATTGCAAGTTTGTTCTTCAAAGAAATTGTGAGGATTCATGGCTTACCTCAAA
Organism: Thuja plicata; assembly: GCA_018584345.1. Taxonomy (NCBI): domain Eukaryota; kingdom Viridiplantae; phylum Streptophyta; class Pinopsida; order Cupressales; family Cupressaceae; genus Thuja; species Thuja plicata. The sequence goes on along the minus strand of MU227982.1, from coordinate 6,775,808 downwards.
CCATTCTCTCTGATAGTGATGTGAAGTTTATTGGTCACTTTTGGAGGACCTTGTGGAAAAGGTTAGGGACCAATCTAAGCTTTAGTTCTTCCTACCATCCACAAATAGATGGGTAGACGAAAGTGGTAAACAAATCACTTGGTAATCTAGTTAGGTGTCTGAAAAAAAAATATGGAGACAAGTGGGATGCAGTCCTACCCCAAGCAGAGTTTTCTTTCAATGACTTAGTTAATAGGAGCACAGGGAAGAGTCCCTTTCAAATTGTGTATGGGAAAAGTCCAAGAGGCATCTTGGAACTCAGAGAATTACCACAAAACACTCCAGTCAGTGCTCATGGAGGAGAATTTGTAGAGAGTGAAATAAATTCATGAATCAGTAAGATTGGCACTTGAGAAGAGTGTAGACAAGTATAAGCAATCCAAAGACAAATATAGAAGAGATGTTTAGTTTTAGGTGGGAGACTTGGTGTGGGCATATTTGAAGAAGGAAAGATTAGCTAAGGGAAAACACACTAAACTACTCATGAAGAAAGTAGGACCCGGTCTAGTATTAAAGAAGCATGGGTTGAATGCATATGAGATTGAACTACCCTCACACCTTGGAATCTCCCCTATATTCAATATTTTTTATCTAACCCCATATAAAGGTGATGTGAATGCAGGTTTTGAAGTACAGGTGGAAGAGCTTGAAGAAGATGTTGCAAGTATGCCCTCTCTTGTACCAAAGAAGCTTGAGAAGATTTTGGACACCAAGATCATCAAACAAATAATAAATAATGTTTGCAAGAAATATTTAGACAAATGGAAAGATAGTCCTGAAGAGGAATCTATAAGGATGGATGAGCAAGAAATTCAAAAGCATGGCTCCAGTTTAGAAGGCCTCATCTCAAGAGGACTTGAGATCAATGCACCCCGGGAGTATGGTGTAGGAGAACCCTCTAGTTCATCCATTCATATCAAATCAGTGGATTCAAACAATAATGGTTAGGTTTTTTATTGGATCTTAGATCCAATTTTGTCAATAAGTCCTAAAATGTAAGACAAGGGGACACTAAGTGATGTTATAAACTTAGTTGTCCACCTTAGTCAATTTGGAAAATCTTGGGTAGAGTAGGATAGAATAGTCTAGGAGACCTAAGGAAGGGTAGGAATATCATTTTAGGCCTTCTAAGACCCCCTATGGTGTAAAAACACCAAACTTTACAAGTTTAGTTATAATTGACAACTTTTGCAAAAAGTTGTCAATGTTGCATAGAGCAACTTTTGCAAAAAGTTTCAACTTTTGAATCCCAACATTCACAACCAATTTTTTCAGTTGGAATCACTTGCGAATGATATTTAATGGTGGAAAAACCTTTCTCCAAATTTGGAGTGGACAATTTGTAAAGTTTTTACATTGAAATCAATAAAATCCAAACTATTTTTTTGTATTTCTAACTGTATTTTATAGTTGTACTATTTTGTACAGATCCCAATGCACCATTGAAGGATTGCAAAATTTGAACTAGTTCCTTGGTCAAATTTTCCAATTGGTTTGAAGACTTGAAGTGCAGGAGGTCGAAAGTTATCAAATTTTGATTGCTCATTGGTCTGTGGAAGGCCCTAACTAGGGTTTACTAATTTCCTCTTTCCCAGAGACTCCACCATGGGAAAATTATAAGCCTTTGGGGAGAGAAAGGGGGAGGATGTAATTTTATATTTTTGAGGTCTTAGATCAGGAGGCAGTCAATGGAGGGACAAATGATTGAATCTTCTGGATAGGCATTCATATGTGACTATCCAAAATTGAGCTTTTGAGGCACAACTCGGGCCAGGGGTGGAATGGAATTCTAAATCCTTGGATTTAGGAGTTTTTTAAGATCCCTCAAGTATTCCAATTGGTGGGATGAAAATTTGAATCAAGATTCAATTAGTTTCTTTGGAAAAATGACCTATTAGCCCTATTAGGCCTAGGAGAGAATTGAGGACAGCAGGAGTTAGGGGATTTGTCAAGATCCCTAGCTTGGAGGGTGTTGTTTGTGGATGTATTAAATAATTTTGGGTGGTTAATACTTTCTTTGGAGGTGTTCCAAGTATGTTTCCCTTAGAAATCCATATTTTCTCCTTATAGCCCTATAGTCACTTAGGTGTCTAAATGGAATCTCAAAGATGTCTCAGTATGAGATTGGTGTTTCATTTCATCTAAAATGATGATCTAATATTGATAGAACCATTGTTCCATCCCTAGATTACTTATTTCTAGTTGTTTCCTATTTTTCCCTTTTGGGTGTTGAAGACTAGTGGAAGACCTAGTCTTGTGAATGTGGGTTTTGGGAACTCTTTAGTAGAGCCCTAGATTGTGTGGGAGTAGGGGTATTTTGGATCCCTAGAGAGTAATTTTTGATATATTTTGGGGATCTTCTCCAGAATCCATGGAAATAACAACAAGGTATGCCTCTTGTTCTGTTATCATATGATAATGCATCATCTAGGTTTGATCAAAATACTATAGGTTGAAATAACCAACTATGAGATAATTTAAACCATGATAGGGTAATGTGAATACTAATTGGGGACCCCAATAATGGGGTTGGTCTCAATAATCTCCTTACATGCTCCTTACCATACACCAAATTATATTTCATTGAAAGTGGCTCAAAATCCACGGTCTCAAAAATGGAGAGGTAATAAACAATGGCCTCAAGCTAATCCACAATACCCATATCAACAATTTTTTTTTAACCAACTACCTCCTTTAATAGCTAACCCATGTCTATAGCAGAAAGATATTATGCCAAACCAAAATCTACCTGTTGCTCCGTAGAAAAGACCTACTAATTTTCCTACTCAACTTGCACCTAATACTAACAATAAGTGTGCACAAAAATCTTATACTAACAGTGTCACTCAATACCCAACTTGTACAGTTTAAATTAGTTATGTCTATCTCCACTCAAGACATGCTCTTTCTAGTTCAAATGCCCCATAGATCAAAAATTTAACTGATGAAGAACCAATTAGTGATGCCACTTACCCACTACAACAACAACAGATTGTTGAACAAAAAATTTTAACCAAGTACCCTCCATTTCTTAGAAGATTGACTACTGAGAAGTATTTGATAGGGAGGTTGGATGAATCAATCATTGATTCATGCTCCTAGTCTCACAAGAGACTTTTATGGTGTCTTAGCTACACTCCTTGGAACCTATAGGACCATAAACCAATTTTTATCCCCTGGTTACTCTAGCCAACCCAACTATCAAGAAAGATTCAACCAACCAAGTCTTCTACTTGGTGCATTCTAGCTTCACAAACGCTTTCCCTTACACAACCTTAAAGGCTTGAAACCTCCATATACATAATATATTCTTACAGAGGTGTGGAGGTGTCTTGAACTATGCCAATCAATTAACTAGGGGTGTTAGGAGTCCCACCTAGTTCAACAATGCAGTCGATTTCTTCAATTCTTCAAAAAACATGCCTAATAGGCTAGTAGACCTATTAGGTCTCCTACTCTGAGAAAATATGGATTTTATCCTAACCTTTCCAAAGGAACCCTACAACTTTTCTTGGGATTATTGGAACATTTACTAACCCCTCAAGTATTTTTTGGGTCTTGGGGTCACCACATTCCATGCAATATCGTAACTCAAAATGAGTAATTTTAAGGATTTTAAGGTCTTCACTATGCAAATTGGTCTTTGAAAGACTCCTAAATTCTATCTCCAAAATGTATTTTGGTTCTAGGTATCCACCTCTGCAAGTTATACTCTATGCAACTTGGTCTTCCCTAGCCGGGCTCACCACTGGCTCGCCTAGGGAAAGACATAAAAATTCAATCCTCTGCATTTGAGGGCCCAAGATCCTACATAGAATATGTTCATGGATTCTACTCACTAATCCCAAGAGGCTATACAGAATGGACAGTGGGAAAGTGATTTAGAACTCCATCTTTGCACATTGCCTAGATTGAACCAATGACAGTGCCAAACACAAACTATTTACAAAAAGAACACAAAGAAAAATAAAATACCTATATAATGGCACAAAAAACTAGAAAAACACCTAATCTAACCCATGCATGAGCTACAGTGTTCTTTTCAATCTATTAACTACCTATTGTCATAAAAGTAATTAAAATTACACACAAAACAAGCTAAATTCTTGAGTTCACAAATCTATGTCTGTACAATGGGTATCGAGCCCTGCATTTAGGTCAAGTCATGTCTTAAGTAAGGTGTTTGGGTAGTTATTTTCCTCTTAGGTCACTCTTGTCATCAAATTTCGCATTTTGACAATGTTGTCCAAGCAACATTTCAAATTTGCAAAAGTTGCAAAATGCAACTTTACATTTGTTTTTACAACTTTTTGCAAAACCAACCAAATGAGTTCCAACACACATCAAACCTCACCATAGACCTTAACCATGATTGAAACATGGTTCTAAACTATTCTAAACCCTTCTAACATCATCATCTCCATTTTTCTAATCAGAAGGCTTTACAACTCTCTAGCCCCTAATTGCAACTTCCAAAGGTCCTAAGACTCAAAAGAATTAAACCCTATTGTACTCACACTATGGTCAACATGACCTTAAGAAAGAAATAAAAAAAAATTTCCATAAGGCACACACACACCAAAAACAAAATCAAATTGCATTGTCCTAAGCAACTCATGGGTGCTCCTACACCAATCTCCCCATCTGCACAACTTTCAAGGAACTTGAGGAGAAATCAGAGACAAATCAATGCCAAGTTTCTTGGAGTTACCTTCCTCTACCCATGTAGCTTCAGATTCTAGTTGATCCTTTTACTATACCAGATGCTCCATGTATACTCTGTGTCTATTTGACATCTTCACCCTAGATTCTAAGATCCTCTCTGCTTGGAGCTTGACTTTGGGAGGTAATGCTTCAGTACTGACATCATCCAATATCTCTTTATTATTCTGGTTTATGTCTTACAATGGTCCCTTGAACTTGACTAAGTCTACCACATTGAACACTGGAGAGATGCCTAAATCTGAGGGAAGTTCCACCTTATAGGCATTTTTCTTATACTTAGCTATTATCTTTCATGGTCCCACTCTTTTCATCTGCAACTTTGTAGGCACTCCCTTCTACAATATGGATTTGTTCAGATGAACCATGACATAGTCTCCCACATAAAATTGAACATCTCTTCATTTCTCATCCACCTTGGATTTTAGCTTGTGTGTAGCCTCTATTATTTTCCTCTTGACTTGATCCTAAATCTCTTTCATTTTTTGAGAGAATTCCTCTACATGACCACTCCTATGTTCCATGGCTCCTAGATCTCTAAGCTCACATACACCCCTTGGGTGCATCCCATATACTATTTCAAAAGGACTTCTGTCAGTAGTCTGATTGACACTATAATTATAGGAGTACTCAGCTTGTGGATCACTAGATCCCATGTTTGCCCATATTCCTTAGTTAGGCATCTAAGAAAGCTACCTAACACCCTATTTATCACCTCAGTTTGACCATCCATTTTTGGATTGTAAGTTGATCCAAAAGACAAGTTGGTACCCAATCTTCTCCATAGAGTCTTCCAAAATGACTCATAAACTTGACATCCATGTCTGATACAATGCTTAGGGGTAGTCCATGTATCCTCACAACCTCTTTGAAAAAGAGATGAGCTATATAACTAGCATCATGGGTGGTCTTACAAGGGATAAAATGACTCATTTTTTTAAATCTATCTACCACCACATAGATACTATCCAAACATGTCTTTGTCTTGGGGAATCCTACTATGAAATCCATGCTAATGCACTCCCAAGGTCTATTGGGAATAGGTAAAGGTTGGTACAAATCTGTATTTCTAGCTCCCCCTTTGGCTTTCATACAAACAACACATTGTTCAACATACCTTCTGACATCTCTTGGCAACTTGGGCCAATGATAAAACCTATGTACTAACTCCATAGTTTTTTTGATTCCAAAATGCCCACTTAGGATACCATTTTGATTCTCTTGAATAAGATTCTCTCTCATTTAACCCTTAGGGACACATAACTGGTTTCCCTTAAACAAAAAACCACTCTGTAATGTATATTCTACAAATTGACTGTGAAAGTGATTTTGGAAATCATAACATGCCTTATAGGCTTCATAAAAGTCTTCATCATCTCTATAGAGATCCTTTAAACTCTCTATGACAATACTTTGAAGTTAAACTTCTTGGATTGTCAACATCCTTCTACTCAGTGCATCTACCACCTTATTCAACTATCCTTTTTTGTGCTTGATAGTAAATGTAAAGGCTTGTAGATAGTCCATCCATTTTAGGTGCCTATTGCTATATTTCTCTTGTGTGTTGATGTAACTTAGTGCATGATTATCTGTGAACACCAAAAATACCTTAGGAAGGAGATAATGCCTCCATTTCCTAAGTGACTACACTAGAGCATATAACTCCAAATCATAAGCAGATTACTTCTTCTTGGCTTCATTGAGCTTTTCACTAAAGAAAGTTATAGGCCTATCCTCTTGGCTTAGTACTCTTCCTACTGCCACTCCACTTGCATCACACTCTATTGTGAATAACTTATCAAAACTAGGTAACAAAAGGGTAGGCAAGGTACCCACTTGTTGCTTCAAATTTTCAAAGGAATTCCCTACTTCAAGAGTCCATTTGAACTTGTGATGTATAACGGTGGTTCTAGTTACTACTAAGAGTCATCCTGACTCTTCTTTCAAGGTCTCTTAATGGACCTTATAATGTATCATCAAACCCTAGCTTGAGGAAGTCACTAAGATCTTCACCTCAAGTGCTCTAGACCTGGTTCCCACCATTAAGCTGCTATATCATGCTATAAAATATATTAGGATGGATTCATCGTCCAAGATAAAATGACTGGCTCAACCTGAAAAACCAAACTAAACATATTACACAAAGAACACATAACATATTACAGAAGGTAGTGTCAAATATTCTATATATTTCTATAAGAAAACTATTACACGTCCTCCAACAACTTTTACAAACTTTTACTTTCATAACTACATAACTTTTACAAACTTTTACTATATAACTACATCCTCCAAAATGTCCCGCGTCCTCCAACAACTGCAAACACCTTTCATAGAAGGAAAGAACGATCCATAAATGACCATCCCATCACTGGAACAAGTGTCCCTCTCCATCAAAGTCAAAAATGACACATTGGGAGCCATTCCAATTGACCCAGCTGGTTAGAAACATCACATCATGTGCTTCATGTGTCATTAACCGACATAACAGAACAACAGACCACCATTATCGAGCACCAGTCCCGAGCATCAAAACTAACTTTCCTTCTAATGATCTAATCTAATGGCCATCTTTTGATAACACTTTTTTCCATCTTCGTGATAAAGTTTACTTGCAATTGATACTTGAACTTATGTTTTTTTTTATATTTTATGTAAGAAATGGACATAAGTAGGAAGTTAGATGGTGAAAAGGTTATGAAAGTATGACACTTGGAACTTATGATCTTATATAAAATGAAGAAGTAATATAACTAAATGAATGGTTCCCTTTTCCATGCTATGTTGAGGGTAGTTTCCTTCCTGTAGCTTATGTCCTACAAGAGCATTAATTAAGTTGAAATAATTTCTTCTGAATTTTAGTGATGAAAATATATATATGTTTCGAAGATGGTATGTGTGCAATAATCCTTTTTGCAGGAAACAGTGGAGCAGTTCTAGAATCTAGCAAAGTGTCGCTAAATAAGTCAAGGTCGGGTTCTTTCACCATAGGCCTCGGGATGAACCAGTCAAGAGCATGTGAACCAAGATAAGCATCATTAAAAGATCTTCACGGGAAGGCTGGGTTAATACAATTTCCTATTTTATGCCATGTGCGGATCTAGAAGCATCGTGTGCTACATTTTGGGACAATTGATTGAATAACTGCCATATTCTGTTATGAGATATTTTTTATTGATTACAATCCTCATCTAATGGAGTAATCCTAGATTTTAGTTATAAGTTGTAGTTTCCCTTTAAATAAGATGACTGCTGAACTTTGAGCAGCATGTCGATTGAGATAGAGTTAGTATTCCAGTAGTCTGTTGTAATTCAGCAAAGAGAAAATACAATCTTGTTTTCTGCATCTTTTGTAATCCATGTTTTATGAATAAGTAATGAGAGCTTCAATTTCTAGTATCTGAGATCTTGTTCATTCACACTTCCGTGGGGGCCCATGCAAGAGCTGAATCTAATTCATAGTTAAGTAGGTTGCAAGTTATTTTAAATAAGTAGGTTGCAAGTTATTTGAAGCAAGTAAGAATCTATTGCTTCTGCAGCCATTAGTAACAGCACTAATGGTTGTTCCTATAGAAAAGGCAGTTAGCTAGTTTATTGTTCCTTTAACATAGAGTTAAACTTCCTATCCCAGTAGGTTCCTTTATCTTTAGATTATGTTGTTGATATTTCAGTTCCTAGTTTAGTCCCATTTCAAGTATTTTCTATTTACTATAATGATGGATTTTAGAATGGATTAGAGCATATACTTTGCAGTCACCATTTCAAGTTTACGCTCCCTGGTCAATAATTTAATGAGTTCAATGTATTTTTTCTTGTGGAAAGGATGTATAATCCTTAACTATAGAGGTATTATAAAGAGCAGTCATTTTTGGTGCCGCTGCCAGGGATGGTGTCAATCTAATCTAGCCTAGAGTCATTTTAGACCTAGTTTAGAATTTCTTTTTATGCATAGAAGAAGAGATCATCTTGGGTGTTTCCTTCCTCAAGATCATCAAGCCAAGCCATTTAATCTATTCCACCCTAACCTTGAGGAACCCCAAGTTGCACCCATAGAAGTTGAAGAACCATTTGAGAACGTATTTGCTGATGCATTTGATCACTTACTATCATCTGACGAATCCTTGCAATTAGACAAACTATTTGCTGAACCAGAAGATCTCTTGCCGCAGCCAGGGCCTCCTCCAAGGATGGCTCAACCAACCTTTCCCTTCCCAATTGTGCCTCAGTAGGGAAATCAAAATTTGAAGAACATACCCTCTGCAGCTTTGCCCAAGTTCTATGGCCTCATCACCGAAGACCCTAAAAATTTCCTTTTTGAGTTCGACATCCTTTGTAGGAGCTACAACTATACAAATGATGCACATAATCTCAAGTTGTTCCCATCCAATCTGAAGGAAGCCATGCTGAGATGGTTTATGGGCCTTGGTGCTAATGTCATAGCAGATTGGACTACCATGAGCAACATGTTCCTTTCCAAATACAAATAATACTGTCGAGGGAAAGATTTGAAAGGTGATGACATCTTCAAGATGGCCCAGAAAGAGGATGATACCCTGGAAGATTATGTCTCTAGGTTCATGTTCAACCTGCAGCGTAACACATAGCACCAACTAAACGAGGACTCTCATAAACACCTTTTTATTAAAGGTGTCAATGAAGGGAGCATTGAGGCTCTTGACCTGATGGCTGAAGGCGACGTTACACCAAAAAATTGGGATGATATCAAAAATATCTACCTGAACTACTCCCGAGCCACTGTCAAGAAGGGTAGGGGAATCTGAGACCTACCACACAAGTCTGCCAGCTTTGGGGTATCCAAGATAGAACTTTCTAATCTTCTATCGGACTTCAAACAGGACATCATTAATGATGTCGCTACTCAGCTGGATACCATGTAAGCTAGAAAGAAGAAGGAGGATGTTGATGCTATGCTCGCTGAATACTACCCGCTTTGTAGGGAGAAGAAGAGGAGTTGTAAATGCAAGACCATTGCAAATGTGGAGTCTCAGCTGATGCCTATGGAGTTCAAAGCTATAGATGAAAATGGAGAGGTGTTGTATGTCACTCAGCGCAGGCCATGGGCCCCACAACTAGGTATTCCCCAAGATCCTCTTCAAATTCCTAGCAATAATAATCCATGGAAGAGTTTCCCAAATTCAGGTCTCCATAAATTTGGAGGATATAATAATTGGCAGCAACCTCAACAGGGGTGGCACCAGCCCCAGCAGGGTTGGCAACAGCCCTAGCAGGGTTGGCAATAGCCCTAGCAAGGTTGGAAATAGCCCCAGCAAGGCTGGAAAAAACCTAATCAATGGACTAATTAGCCCAATTAGTAAGCCATAATGCCCCCTCCACAGCAACAAGCTCTAATGCCTCCACTTGCAGTCGTTAATAATCCTCCTAAGCCACCGCAGCTACCTGCACAACCTAATCCTAATCCCAATAACAAACCACTCGCTCAGCAGCAGATCTATGCCTTGAATGACATTCATCTCAGGTCATGAACTACTCTTGCTTCACTGCAACCCCCTATCATAACCAAAGTGGAGGAACCTCCTATTGACCACGAAGATGTGTCGGCTCCTGTAGCCAAAGAGCCTCCATTTCCTCAGAGATTAGCTAAACAAACTGAACCCATAGTAAACCATGTTGTAGTAGACTTACTTGACCAATTAAAGCATATAATGGTAAAGATTCCTTTCCTAGATGCTATAAAGGAAGTCCCTGCCTATACTAGAGCTATCCGGGAGGCTTGCATTAAATAACTTGGAAGGAAGAAAAATGATCCCAAGACCATTCATGTCATTGGCCAGCTCTCTGATCTTATGTTAGACAAGTTGTTTGTACCCAAGTACACTGATCCAGGAAGTCCTATGGTTACATTTTCCATCCAAAATATCCAAGTTCCAAATGCCTTAGTGGATTTAGGTGCATCTATAAATGTTATGACCAAAGAAGTCTTGTCCAATCTAAACATTGCTGGTCTCTGAGACACACCAACCATTTTGCAATTGGATGATAGTTCTACTGTTAAACATGATGGGGTAATTGAAGATGTTATAGTCAACCTACATTCCTAGGAGTATCCTGTAGACTTTGTGGTTCTCTCCCCTAAAGTTGATATGGGTGGGTACCCTATAATTTTAGGATGACCATGGTTGGCCACTACTGATGCCTTCATAGCTTGCCGGTTAGGGAAGATGACAATCTCTAATGGCATCAATACCAAAAACTTGACACTCTACTCCCCTGCTCAACCCATGTTGTAGGATGAGGATGACATATGGCCAGAATTAGATGAAATTGATCTAGAAACCAACTCAATCCAGCAACTCATGGTAATAGGAAGAGAGTCATTTTTAGCCTCTAGGGAAGAAGATAAGATAATCTCATCTATCCTCACTAATAACTATGGCATAGATTCCCAGTTGTGTCCGCAATTGGACTGTGTCTTAGAGACTATTTTGACCACTCCCAATGCATCTCCATATTCACTATCCTCCAACTGTGTTCATCTCTTATTACCCCATGAACTAGCTTCACCTCCAATTGTTGAGTTGGCCATGATGGATAAGGTCATCAAAATGGAAATTAGTCCTGGCAAAGAATTGAATATCAGCTCTAACCTTTCGTTACCACATCAAAAAGATATCCTTCAGCTGCTACAAAAAAACCAACAAGATTTTTCCTGGGATTACACTGACATGAAAGGAATAGATCCCAAACTTTGTACCCATCAGATCTATATAAGTCTAGATTATAAACCTGTCAGGCAGCCCCAACGAAGATTCAATCCTATCCTAAAGGATATAGTCAAAACTGAGCTCCAAAAGCTACTTAATGTCGGGTTTATCTACCCAATTTCTGACAGCCAATGGGTGTCACCTCTTGTCGTAGTGCCCAAAAAAGGAGGTAAATGGTGCATTTGTGTGGATTACCGAGAGCTTAATATAGCTACTAAAAAGGACCATTTTCCACTACCATTCATAGACCAAGTCCTTGATAACCTAGCAGGTAAGAAGTATTTTTCCTTCTTGGATGGGTTCAGTGGTTACAATCAAATTCAAATAGCTCCCAAGAATCAGGAGAAAACTACATTCACCTGTCCTTGGGAAAATTTTGCATATTTTGTCCTCCCTTTTGGCTTATGTAATGCTCCAGCCACTTTTCTGCGAGCAGTCATCAATATCTTTTCAGAAATATCTTCTGATTGTATGGAAATCTGCATGGATGACTTCACTACCTATGGGAACACCTTTGATGAAGCCAAGGACAATCTGGAAAAGGTCCTCCGAAGATGCCAGGACTATAATCTCTCTCTCAATAGTGAGAATTGTTTTATGATGATGGAAGAAGGTGTCATGTTGGGACATTTTATTTCCTCACATGGCATCTAGGTAGACCCCACCAAGATTTCAATCATTAGTACTCTTACCACACTAGAGAAGCAGAAAGATGTCTGAAGTTTTCTCAGCCATGCTAGGTATTACAGATGGTTTATCAAAGATTTTAGCCAAATTGTAGCTCCCCTCTATAATCTATTAAAAAAGGATTCTGATTTTACTTGGAATTCTGAGTGTGATAAGGCTTTCCTGTAGCTGAAGGAAGTTCTAACAACTGCACCCGTATTGCATGGACCAAATTGGGGTTTGCCCTTTCATATTCATATAGATGCTTTTGATTATGCTATCAGGGTAGTATTGGGCCAGCAAGAGGATGCAATTGAACATGCCATTTATTTTATCAGCAAGAATCTGTGAGGAGCCAAATTCAATTATACAGTGACAGAAAAAGAGTTGCTTGTAGTAATTTATGCTCTGAACAAGTTCAAGCATTATATTACTGGTTACTAAATTTTTTTCCACACTGACCATTCTGCGATCCAGTACCTGATGAATAAACCAACTATCTCAAGAAGATTGGCTCATTGGTTACTACTCATGCAGGAATTTGACATCACAATCATCGACAAGCCTGGGAAAGCCAATGTTGTAGCTGACTTTCTCTCTCACTTGCACGTTCTTAGTGATCCTGTAGCCATAGATGACAATTTTCTGGATGAACATTTGTTCCTATTGCAAGCACACAATCCCTGGTATGCTGACCTTGCCAATTATCTCACAACTGGTCAAACATCGGCCCATTTTTCTTCCAAGGAAAGCCGGCTGCTAGCTGAGAAAAGTTTCAAATTTTCTTGGATTGTTGGTTTCATGTTTTACACTGGCCCAGACCAAGTTATGAGATGATGCATCTGTGAGGATGAAACTTATGACATCCTCCAAGCATGTCATGATGAGCCATGTGGTGGCCACTTTGCAGCCAAAAGGATGGCCTTAAAAATCCTGACTACTAGGTATTATTGGCTGACTCTCCACAAATATACCGCTCAGTACACCAAGAAATGTGATCAGTGCCAATGAATGGGGAGGCCTACTAAGACTGATGAGATGCCCCTACAACCATAGGTGGTGGTCACTCCCTTTCATAAGTGGGACATCAATTTTGTGGGTCCAATTGACCCTTCTTCTCAAGGTAAGTCTTACATTTTAGTCTGTACTGACTATGCTACTAAGTGGGCCAAGGCTAAACCAATGAAGCATCCCTGGAACAACAATGTTGCTAAATTCTTGTATGATGCCATTTTACCCACTTTGGTGTTCCAAGGGAAATCATCTCTGATCAACGGGCACAATTCACTTCCAACCTCATCACTGCTCTAATGGAAGAATACCACATTCATCATGCTAAGTCATCTCCCTACCATCCGTAGGCCAATGGTCAGGTCAAAGTCACTAACCACAAATTGGAGGCCATTCTTACCAAAACCATCACTATTCATAAAAAGGATTGGGCAGCCAGGCTTCCTGAAGCACTGTGGGCTTACCACACTACTTGGAAGTCTACTATAGGATTCACCCTGTTCCAATTAGTCTATGGCAAGATGGCCATGATGCCTGTTGAGTTCAAACATAAGACATTGCGGACAGCACTGGAGCTTGACCTTTATCTCACTACAGCTCAACAAGAACGAGTTCTCACCTTGAATAGTTTGGATGAATGGAGGAAGTCTGCCCTAGCTAACACTGAACTGATCCAACAATAGCGCAAGTAGTGGCATGACAAGTTTATTAAAGATAAAACATTTGCCATCGGTGACTAGGCTCTCTTGTATGACTCCATATATCACCACACTCCTGGTAAGTTCCAAACCCATTGGTTAGGGCCTTATGAAATTATTTTTGTATTTTCCAATGGTGTTGTGCAGTTGTCGACCGTTGACCCTATTTGATTCAAGTTACTGGTTAATGGATAGCATCTCAAGCTGTACCATAAACCCCATAGCAAGACCGAGTTCCTATAGCAATTTGTGAGCACTGAAGTCCATGATCCTCCTTTAGTGCAAGAATGTGAGCCCCTTGCTCATATTCGTTCTTCACTTTGAGAATAATGTTCGCTTCACTCCATAATAAATAATTTCTTCCCGAAAGTACCTTCTCCATAATAAAATCCTCACCTCACATTTTTCTCTCTTCCATCTTTTTCATTTCGCCGTATCACTCCATTCGAGCATATCTCATCATTCGCCACTCTTCCTGTAGCTCTTTCCAGGTTCGTGGCACGATCTCTCGTACATATTTTATTTTTATTTTCTTTATTTAGGAGTTTAGTGTTCTTTAATTTAATGCTCTTGTGAGACGTGGCATGGTGGGACCTGTGCCTTCACCTTAGTTGGGGGGGAGGTTCATTTATTGTTTGTTTATTATTTCAGTCATTTCAGTGCTTCATGATATTTACTTCCTTTCTTGTCAAAACCCTTTTCCACATGACTGCTGATAAATTTTTAAATAAAGTCTGTAACCTATGATTATGTCATCAATTATCATTGAATTAAAATCTATTAAGGATTGATTTAAAACAATAATGATTTGGGTGTGACTTGTTCAGGTGGCACATACCTTAACACGCGCAAACAAATTATGAAAACCAATAAGCTCTACTTCTTGATACGAGTATTCTTCAATATTCTTTCACCTATAAATTTTTGCAACATCAATCTACAAAATCTTTGAGTCTGTAAAATGAATTCTCCATTACAAGGTTTGGCATACATCCTACGGGGCAGCATTTTGACAGTAGAAGTTATGGGTGGGGATCTCCAAAGGCACGAGCTGACTGATCACAGTGTTCTTTTAGCATCAGTAGCCAATTGTGAAAAATTCCACAGAAGAGGATGGTTAGACTACTGCCTGAGCCTCAATGGATTTCATGAAGAAATCCCTCATGAATTTCTAAATACTTTACGAGGAGGCTTTGCAATAGAAAAAGGGTTGAGAGTTGAATTCTCAGAGGAGATAGTGGAAGAAGTCACAAAGTTACCACAAGAAGGGGAAAAATGGTCAAATGATATTGATATGCATTCAGCTAGGGCACAGTTTACTCTTCATGGTGACCCTCCTCTGGACATTAACAAGAAGTAGGGTACCTCAAGAATCTCACTGCCTAAAGATTACTTGCAGCCGGCCACCTTCATTATTTAGTATTTCACTTGCGAAGGCCGATATAAGTACCTTCATGGGATATATTTCAAGATTCTGAGTGCCCTACACCATGACAATCAACCTGTGAGTCTACCTAGTTTTTTATTCAACATTATTCAGAAACAAGCTGCTATGGTTCAAATAGGAAAAGTTCAGGCTGTTTCGCATCACTGTTTAATTAAAACTATCATAGAAAGAGAATTGAATAAACAGTCCATAAGCACATGGGAGAAATTTTTACAAATGGATAATTTAGCACCTAGGGTAGAAGGCCCTAGAGGCCAAGGTGTCAGGAGAAGGGAAAAATTTGAAACAAGAGTTTGTAAGGTTATCTCAAGAATTGATCCTGAAGCCTCCTCCTCAAACCCAAGACAGCCTAAAAGGAAGGCTTGTATAAAAGAAACTCTTGTTGCCACTAAGAAAAGAAACAAACCTAGTAAAGCCACTATTGCCCCTGATACCTCTCCTACTGAGGAAACCTAGTCACCTTCTAAGGAGACCGAAAGCAAAACCCTAGGAGAAGAGGTAATAAATTATGAACCACAATCTAGTAGGGAAAAGGAGAATGGTGCATCTGATGAAACCCTACCTGAAGCTGAAAAGGAGACCATGAGAGAAACCCCTGTTGCCATTAAGAAAAATAAATGCATGAGCCCTCAAAGTTATATTCAAACCCCCGTGAGGCAAAGTCCTTGATTTATTGCCACTTCTAACAAAAATGTTGAGCCACCTACTCATACCATTTAATCTTCCCAATCCATTGAACAACCTTTCCCTGAGCCAATAAACTAGGAGTCAATAGAAATTTAAGGAATAGGTAATATTTCTAAGAAGGATCCTAAAGCAGAAAAGGATTTTTCCAGTGATTATATTCTTGTGGGAAGTGATAAAGAATCAGAAAATGAGGAAGGACTTGTTAATAGCCCTGGTATGCAAGATAACCTTGAGGATTCCATGGAAGAAGATTTGGATGACTCAGGGGGTTTTCCTTCTGATGAATTC
This sequence comes from Thuja plicata, assembly GCA_018584345.1. Classification (NCBI taxonomy): domain Eukaryota; kingdom Viridiplantae; phylum Streptophyta; class Pinopsida; order Cupressales; family Cupressaceae; genus Thuja; species Thuja plicata. Next base: position 6,759,507 of record MU227982.1, on the reverse strand, counting down.
CCCATTCTTAACCAGGAAGGGATTAGGAACATAATAGGACAGGTCAGTAAGGAGAATTTAGATGTGTTGGCAAATATAGCTGAAACATGCCAAGAGAATTATTCAATCAAAACTCTTGCTGTAAGTAAGGGTAATATTTTTCCACATCAAGATAAGAAAGTGCAACCACATATCACATTTTCTCAACCTAGGGCATCTGAACCTATACCTAAAATTTCCACTGAATGGATTGACATCCTTCATCAAGGACTAATGCCACCAGCAGATTTGTCCACCCCCGTTGCTGCAGGGTTACACTTATATCAGCAATTCCTATGGGAAACAGCTCAGTGGGGTTTGGAAAAAGAAATATTACAAAGAACCATTGATGAGCAGGCTCATCAACTTAAATAGAAAACAAATCAGGTATCAGTATTGGCAGAAAGGATTCAAAAGATAACTGAACTAATTCCTCAGGCAATGGCATGTAGATCGCCATCCCTAGTTTATACCTTTTTTTTAAGAGAATAATTTGTCAATTTTTAGATGACCAGGGTTGTAGAGGGGTTGAATCCTTCTGTAGAAACTCCACATGAACTTTATGATGCTTTCCAATTGGCCCCAACGGCCATCAAAAACTTCCTATGTGAGTTTTACTTGCACAATTTTGTAGTGCCTAATAATCATGAGTGGAATTCTCTTTTGTATATAGGGGATGTTCAGTTAAGGGCAGTAATGTCCTGGGTTCAAAATGAAATAAGTAGAGAACATCAGGCTCTACCATATAGAAACAAGGAAATACATATTTTGTTAATGATTAGACCTGAGGTACAGGATTTCAGAAGGACTTATCTTGATTGGATTTTGATTACCCTAAATCCAAGTGGAGCTCAAAAGGTTAACCCAGTTAGGGATCAGGCATATTTAGATTGGGAGCAACATTCAGCCCAAAGTATTGATGATGCAATTTCAGCATGTAAGAAAAGGTGGATGGGAATGTCACATGATCTAAGAATCGGGGAACCACATTCCCCTCAGAACTTAATGCTTGCTACTTGAAGGGTTCCATGATATATATCAATGGGCAGAACACTCCAGAATTATTGGATTCCACTAAGGTTCCAGCCACCTCTCTTCCTGCAGCCTTAAATGAAAGTAAATGAATTGGCAAAGGATTATAGCACGGCCCAGGAAGAACAGCGGTGGGAAAGGCTACAAAAAACTCATGGATACTTCGACCATGTGTTTAATGAATCAGGAGTCAAAAATTCTTGTGACTTGAGGGTATGAGCTCAGGTTTGAAACTTCATAATTGCTGGAGGCCAGCAATAGCTCAGTAGGGGGGAATGATGAGCCAATCTAATGGCCATCTTTTCATAACACTTTTTTCCATCTTCGTGATAAAGTTTACTTGCAATTGATACTTGAACTTATGTTTTTTTTGTTTTTCTTTAATGTAATAAATGGACATAAGTAGGAAGTTAGATGGTGAAAAGGTTGTGAAAGTATGACACTTGGAACTTATTATCTTATATAAAATGAAGAAGTAATATAACTAAATGAATGGTTCCATTTTCCATGCTATGTTGAGGGTAGTGTCCTTCCTGTAGCTTATGTCCTACAAGAGCATTAATTAAGTTGAAATACTTTCTTCTAAATTTTATTGATGAAAATATATATATGTGTCAAAGATGGTATGTGTGCGATAATCCTTTTTGCAGGAAATAGTGGAGTAGTTCTAGAATCCAGCAGAGTGTCGCTGAAGAAGTCAAGGTCAGGTTCTTTCACCATAGGCCTCAGGTTGAACCAGTCAAGAGCACATGAACCAAGATAAGCGTCATTAAAAGATCTTCACGGGAAGGCTGGGTCAATACAGTTTCCTATTTTATGCCATGAGCGGATCTAGGAGTATCGTGTGCTACATTCTGGGACAATTTATTGAGTAACTGCCATATTTTGTTATGAGATATTTTTTATTGATTACAATCCTCATCTAATGGAGTAATCCTAGATTTTAGTTGTAAGTTGTAGTTTCCCTTTAAATAAGATGACTACTGAAATTTGAGCAGCACGTCGATAGAGATAGAGTTAGTATTCTAGTAGTCTATTGTAATTTAGCAAAGAGAAAATACAATCTTGTTTTCTACATCTTTTGTAATCCATGTTTTATTAATAAGTAATGAGAGCTTCAATTTCTAGTATCTGAGATCTTGTTCATTCACGCTTCCGTGGGGGCCAATGCGGGAGGTGAATCTAATTCGTAATTAAGTAGGTTGCAAGTTATTTTAAATAAGTAGGTTGCAAGTTATTTGAAGCAAGACTCTGTTGCTCATGTAGCCATTAGTAACAGCACTAATGGTTGTTCCTACAGCAAAGGCAGTTAGCTAGTTTATTGTTCCTTTAGCATAGAGTTAAACTTCCTATCCCAGCAGGTTCCTTTATCTTTAGATTACGCTGTTGATATTTCAATTCCTAGTTTAGTTCCATTTCAAGCATTTTCCATTTACTATAATGATGGATTTTTGTATGGATTAGAGCATATACTTTGCAGTCACCATTTCAAGTTTACACTCCCTGGTCAATAATTTAATGAGTTCAATGTATTTTTTCTAGTGGAAAGGATGCATAATCCTTAACTACAGAGGTATTATAAAGAGCAGTCACCTTCAATACATGAGTGTTAGTCAACAAACCCAAAATCTATAGTGTAACCTAAGAGACATTATCGAGCAACATTCTCGATAGTTCTACACCGCGTACCTGAGCAACCTAGTGTAACCTAAGAAAGATTCCCAAGTAGCATTCTCGAGAAATAGATTTTCTCAAGCACCAGTATAACTTAGTGCCATTTCACCAATTTTTGTTGCTAGAGCCTCATTGGCCTCAACACACACTTAGACTAAAAATAAGCTATAAAGAAACTATGGTGTTTGTTCACCGATTGATCTCGGTCATTACAAGAATTGTGAAACAAAACACCTTACAAACTTAAAATGCTTCTCTAACCTATGTTCTCCTACACCTTACTCCCTAGAAAAAAAGAAATCAACTTCTCAGTGATTGGAGCAAGCCAAAACTAATGCCTAACTTCTTGAAATTGGTTTCTTGCACCCATGTAGCTTCTGAATCAACTTTTCCTTTCCATTTGATCAAATGTTCCATGTACGTCTTCTTTCTAGTCTACTTGGAAACTCTTGAATTCAAAATATTCTATACCTTTGGTTTCGGTGCAACAGGAAGTTTGAGTGCTTTGAGATTCTTAGTATCTATTGTTAGATAAAAATCTCCTTCTGGAATTGGTTCTTTATAGGATACTAGATCTGCCACATTGAAAACTGGAGATAATCCTATGTCTTTAGGAAGATCAAATTTATAAGCATTAGACCCATACTTTTCCAAAATTACACAAGTGCCTATCTTCCTCATCTGAAGTTTACTCAAAATGCCTTTCTGCAAACCATGCTTTGTTTAGGTGCACCATGAACAAATCTCCAACTTGAAATTGAACATTCCTTTTCCTTGCATATACCTTCTTCTTGGTGTGAGTTGTATTCTCCACTAAGGCTTTCTTTACTGAATCATGGACCTCCTTCATGGATTGAGAAAAATCTTTAGGATACCCACTCCTCTCTACATTGTTTCCAAGGTCTCTTAATTCACATATACCCCTGGGATGAATCCCTTCAACTATTTCAAAAGGGCTCTTTCCATTGGATCTATTGATTGTGTCATTGTATGAAAATTTTTCTTGAGAAAGTAACTAATCCCATAATTTTCCATACTCCTTGGTGAGGCATCTCAAAAGATTTCCTAAGCTTTGGTTCACCACTTCAGTCTGACCATTGGTCTGTGGATGATATGCTTAGCTAAAGGAAATATTTGTACCAAGCTTTTGCCATAAGGTTTTCCAAAATGACTCATGAACTTGGAGTCTCTATCTGATACAATACTCAATGGTAATCCATGTATCCTTACTGCTTCTTTAAAGAACATATTTGATATGTAACATGCATCATGTGTGGTCTTAGATGGTACAAAGTGAGCCATCTTGTTGAACCTATCAACAATCACAAAGATGTACATTCTTTGTTTGGTCTTCGGTAGTCCAACTACAAAATCCATACTAAGGCATTCCCATAGTCTATTTGGGATAGGAAGGGGCTGATATAATCCTACATTGGATGAATTCCCTTTGGAATTTTGATAGAACATACAATTCTATACATACTTCTGGACATCCCGATTCATTCTTGGCCAATAGTAATACATCTTGACCAACTCTAGAGTTTTATTCAACCCAAAATGTCCACTTAAGGAACCATTATGCTTTTCTTGTATTAGGTTCTCCCTCATGGAACCAATTGGTACATAGAGTTTTCCTCTTTTAAAAAAAAGACCTTCTTGAAGATTATACTCTTAATACTCATTATGAAAATGATTTTGATAATCTTGACATACCTTGTATGCTGCTGAAAAGTATTCATCTGTTGGATACAAATCCTTGAAGCTTATAATGCCAATACTCCTTCGCTGAACTTCTTGTACCGTGAGTAACCTTCTACTCAATTCATCTACTACTTTTTTCTATACTCCCTTCTTGTTCTTTATGTTGAAGGTATAGGCTTGTATATACTCCACCCATTTCATATGCTTATGGCTTAGTTTATCCTATGAAATTAGAAAACTCAAAGCCTGATTATTGGTAAAGACTAAAAATTATTTCAGAAGGAGATAATGTCTCCATTTCCTTAGTCCTTTCACTAATTCATACAATTCCAAATTATATGAGTAATACTTTCTCTTTGCATACTAATTTTCTCACTGTGAAAAGCTATTGGCTTTCCTTCTTGACTCAAAACTGCACTGACAACAATGTTACTAGAATCACACTCCACAGTAAACAATTTGCAAAACTAGGAAGTGTCAATAATGGTTGATTTGCTATCCTCTTCTTCAAATTCTCAAATTCTTCATCATCCTACTCATTCCATTGGAACCTGGCTTTCATACCTCCTTTGATAATATCTAAAATAGGTGCATTGATTTCACTAAATTGTCTGATGAACTTCTAGTAGAACTGTGCTAAACCATGGAAGCTTCTTACTTCAGTAGCTGACTTCAGTGTAGGAAAATTCAATATTTCTTCCACCTTTCTAATATCCATCCTCAAGTTACCTTCTGAGATAACAAATCCTAAATATACCAACTCTTTCTTCATGAACTCACTCTTTTCCAAGTTGATTGTCAACTTTTCTTCATGCAATCTTTGCATTACCATTTGCAGATGTCTATGATGATCCTCTTTTGTTTTTCTGAACACCAAGATGTCATCTAAGTACACTACAACCCATTTTCCAAGGAATTCCTTCAAAACCTAATTCATCAATCTCATAAACATGCTTGGGGCATTTGATAACCCAAAAGGCATAAAAAGCCATTCATAAAGTCCTTCAGTAGTCTTAAAAGAAGTCTTCCACTCATCTCCCCCTTTTATTCTAATCTTTGATATCCACTCTTAAGATCTATGTTGGAGTAATATCTATCTCCACCAAGACAATCCATCAAATCTTCTATCCTTGGTATTGGGAACCTATACCAGATATTTATCCTATTTATGGATCTGGAATCGGTACACAACCTCCAAGTACCATCTTTCTTTGGGGCTAGTACTGTGGGAACAACACAAGGACTTATGCTCTCTCTAATCAACCCTTGGTCAATTAGTTCCTAGATTTGGTTATAAGTATATGCATTCTACTATGGGGTCATCTTATAAGAAGCTTTATTTGGAAGTGAGGCTCCTGGGATAAAGTCAATCAAATGACTAATAGATCTCTTAGGTGGTAGGATAATTGGTTAACCATCACTAACTATAGCCTGGTATTGACTTAACAACCTTTGGATCTCTAAATGAAACTCTTCCCTCTTGTTTCCCTTTTCACCCTTTGGTTTCAACACCAAAGAAAATCCTACTCCATCTTCTTCTTCTAATGTCTTTAAGAATTTTTTCTCACCGACCAACAATAGGTTGGGACCTCTTTTCTTCTCTTTCTTTTCTTCCAAGGTTGATTGTACCCTGAAAGTTATTCCATCCTTCTTGAAGGAATAGGAGTTCTTAACTCCATCATGTACTACAGCTCGGTCACACTGCCAAGGTCTACCTAATAGAAGATGACACGCATCCATGGGAAGGACATCACACAAAACTCTGTCCTTATACCTCCCTATGGAAAATTATATCCAAGTTTTCTCATTGACTATTACATGTTGATATTTATTCAACCAAGTAACTCTATAAGGATTAGTGTGAGGAATCCTTGTCAATTTCAACTTCTCAATAGCTTCTAAGGAAACTATATTATCAGTAGAACCTGAATCTATGACAAATTTATAGACCTTATCGAGTACCTTGCAATTGACTTGAAACAAATATCTTCTTTGTCTTGGCTCCTCTTTGATGGGTTCTTTGAGGAGTTCTCTCTGAACCATCAAATGCTCTCTCATCTCAGAACCTATGGTGACTTCTGTAGTCTTAATGCTAGAAGACTCTTCTTGCACATAGTTAACTCTTTTCTCTCCTCCTTGTGAAGTAGGGCTCTTTGTAGGAAACTGATATGCAGGATGCCCAAACTATTTCCATTTATAGAATTTCATTGAAGATAAGTAAGATCCTCTTGATTATCAGTTCTTCCTCTTGAAATTTTATTTGAACCTCTTCGTCGATTGTAACCACCTCTAGTGTTACAGGATTCTCCTTGATTCTCAGTGATTTTGGACTCACTCTAATTCTTAGCTTCAGGATTCCTTCCTCCATATCCTCCTCTATGACCTCTATTGTCTCTTCCTCTACCTCTACTGTTTGAGTCTTACTTCTTCTTGAACTTCTCCTCTACCTTGAGGGCTAGTTGATAGCATTGGTGTACAATCTTGGGGCTTAAGAGACTGATCTCTTCTTGAATAATCCATTTGAGGCCATTATGATATCTTGCCACTTTTAGGCTTTCTTCTTCCATCACATGGGATCTTAATCATAGCTTATGGAATTCTTCAGTATAGGCACTGACTTCTAAATCTTTATGTCTCAGATTCTACCTTTTCTTATGCAAATGTACTTCATAATCATCAGAAAGGTAATTTTCCTTCATCTTACACACCATACCTTTCCAACTTGTTATGGGTTTCTTTCCTCCTTTTTCCCTTTCATCTTGGACAAATTTCCACCAAGTGAGAGCATTTCCTCTCAATCTTGTCTTGTCTATTCTAACTTTCTGACCTTCATTTGCACTATCACAATCAAAGTGATTTTCAAGACCTTATATCCATTCCATGATTAATTCTGGATCCATCTTTAAATTAAATATAGGCCCACCTTCTAAGGACTTACCACTCATTGGCTTCAACGCTTTCAAGAATGGCTCTTCTTGAAGCACATGGTCTGGCTCTAGGATCATGTCCTCCTCAGCCACTAGTTTACCCTTCTCATCAACTTCTCTCATTAGTTCACTGACTATTGTATTTCAAAGTTGCACTTCTAACTTGCATGCCATTTTAGCTAACTACTCCTTCAAGAGTCTGTTCTCCTTTCTCTGTTCTCCTACGTCTCTTTCTAGCTCTACACTGGACACCATGTTGGATGAATTTATAGACTCTTCTTAAAATCACACCCAAACAACACAAGCCCAATTTTCTAACTTGCTCTGATACCAATCTGATGTAGAATCGTGGTTCTAGTTACTACCGAGAGTCAACTTAACTCTACTTTCAAGGTGTCTTAATGCACCTTATACGGTATTATCAAACCTTAGCTTGAGGAAGTCACTAAGATCTTCATCTCAAGTGCTCTAGAATTGGTTCCCACCGTTAAGCTACTATTTCATGCTATAGAATCTATTAGGATAGATTCATCAAGCTAAACCGACTGGTTCAACCTGAAAAACTAAAACAAACATATTACACAAAGAACACATAACATATTATAGAAGGTAGTGCCAAATACTCTCTGTATTGCTATCTAAAATCTATTACATGTACAATAATCTATAATCTACCATCTATTACAAACTTTTACTATATAACTACATCCTCCAAAATATCCTGTGTCCTCCAACAACTTCAACCACCTTGCACAGAAGGCATGGGTGATCCATAAATGGCCCTCCAATCACTAGAGCAGGTGTCCATGTCCATCAAAGTCAAAAACAACATGTTTGGAGCTATTTCTTTTGACCTAGCTGGTCAAAAATGTCACATCACATGTTTCCTGGGTCATTAACCAACATAACTGAGCAATAGACTGCCATTACTGAGCACCAATCCTTAGCGTCAAAAATAACTTTGCCTTCAATACCCAAGCATTAGTCAAAAAACCAAAAATCTACAAGCAACCCTAAGCAACATCACCAAGAAACACCCCTGAGCACCAAGTGTAACCCGAGAGACATTACTGAGTGACATACCCGAGCATTCCACACAGCATACCCAAGCAACCTAGTGTAACCCGAGCAAGATTCTCGAGTAGCATTCCCGAGAAAAAGAGTTTCCCGATAACTAGTATAACTTAGTGCTATTTCACCAATTTCATTTGCTATAGCCTTGTTGTATTTCTAGAGGTTTATAAGCTACCTCAACACACACTTAGACTAAAAAAAATCTATAAAGAAACTATGGTGTTTGTTCACTGATTGACCTCAGTAATTACAAGAATGGTGGAAAAAAACACCTTATAAACTTAAAATTCTTCTCTAACCTAGGTGCTCCTAAACCAACTTGGTCTTTAACCCACCCTTAATGGTGTCTAACACTGGTTCACAAATACCACTCAAATTCCTTATAAACTTCCTATAAAATTGAGCTAACCCATGAAATCTCCTTACCTCTGTTCATGTGGTTGGTGTTGGCCAATTGAAGATATCCTCCACCTTTCTTGGGTCCATCTTCAATGAACATTGAGATACTACAAACCCCAAGTACACAAGTTCTTGTTTGAAGAACTCACACTTCTCTAGATTGATAGACAACTTCTCCTCCTACAACCTTTTGAGTACAATCTCCAAGTGTTTCAAGTGTTCCTCCTTTGTTTTTCTAAAGATGATTATATCATCTAGATACACCACCACAAATATTCTAGTGTAATCCTTAATCACCTCATTCATGAGCCTTAGGAATCTATTAAGGGAATTTGTAAGCCCAAATGGCATAACTCTCCACTTATACAACCCTTTAGTGGTTTTAAAAGTTGTCTTCCATTCATCCCCATCTTTTATTTGAATCTAGTGGTATCCACTTTTAAGATCCAACTTAGTGAAATGTTTGGCCCCTCCAAGATAGTCCATCAAATCTTCAATTCTAGGTATAGGGAATCTATATCTAATAGTAATTCTATTGATAGCCCTAGAATCAGTGCAAAGTCTCTACTTACCACCTTTCTTGGATGCCAAAACCACTAGTACTGCACATGGGATGATGCTCTACTTGATTAACCCTTGGTCTAGTAGCACCTACACTTGTCTAGCCACTTCTTGATTCTACTATGGTGTGATATTGTAGGCTTTCTTTTTGGGTAATGAAGCCCCTAGTATAAATTCTATCTAATGACTGATAGTCCTTTTAGGAGGTAATGTTGTTGGTATTCCATCACTGATTATGTCCTTGAACTTTACAAGTAAGTTGTGTACTTCCTATGGTATAGGTACTTGTGTAGTCTTTTCCTCTTCCTTGGGTACCACAACTATAGCATACCCTTCACTTCTTTTTTTCTGAAGAGTATTAAGAAACTCTTTTCCACAGCTTAGAAAGACACTAGGGGTCTTTGACTATGTCTCCTCTTCATCTATTCATGACTATATCTTGAATGTCCTACCATACTTTTTGAATGAGATGGTTTTCTCTTTTACATCATAGATGGCTCCTCTGAGATATTTCCATGGTCTTCCCAATAGGAGATGCCATGCACCCATAGGAAACACATCACAAATCAACTTGTCTTTGCACCCTCCAATGGAGAACTCAACCCATGTTTGTTCATTTACAAGATCACTTTTCCCTTTATTCAACCATGTCACTTTGTATGGATTAGTACGGGGTATCTTTATCAACTTAAGCTTCTTCATTGCCTCTTATGAGACTATGTTATCGGTGGAACGAGAATCCACAATAACCTTACACACTTTACTAATTATTTTACACCTTATCCTAAACAAGGCTCTTCTCTATTTTGGTTCCTCTTTGACTGGTTGTCTAATCAAGACTCTTCTAAACATTATATTTTCCCCCATCTCTAATTTTATATGACTAATCTCTCATGACTTGACACTTGATGTTTCTTCTTGAGTATATGCCACTCTCTTTTCATTGGTTGAAGATGATTCTTTCTCTGAGAACCTATAAGAAGGATGTCCCATTTGTCCACAACTATAGAATTTCATACTAGAAAAGTAAGAATTACTTATGTGTGCACCTCTTCCTCTGTTAGAACCCCTGGCCCTTGAGTTCCTCTACCTCTTCCATAACCTCCTCTAGAAGTTGTTTCACTCCCATGCTCTGTAAGTTTATACTCTCCCTACTTCTTTGTTCAGTCCCTCTACCTTGGTATCCACCTCTATGACCTCTCTAGTCTCTTCCTCTTCCTCTTCTCTTGGAGGTTTGATCTTGTTTCCTCCTACTCTTATCTTCAATCTTAATAGCTAATTCATAACACTGGTGTACTATCTTGGGACTTAGAAGAGTCATCTCTTCTTGAATACTCCACTTCAAACCATTCAGGTATCTAGCCACTTTAAGGCTCTCATCTTCAAAGACATTAGATCTCATACAAAGCTTTTGAAATTCCTCCATATAGGAATTCACATCAATATCCTTCTGTATTAGGCTTTGTCTCTTCTTGTGCAATTGTATTTCATAGTCATTTGGCATATATGCCTCTCTCACTTTGATAACCATTCCTTCCCAAGTAGAAATTGTTTTATTTTCTTCCTTCTCCATTTCTACTTGAATGAACTTCCACCATGTCAATGTAGATCCTCTAAGCCTTGACTTTTCCACCTTGACCTTTTGTGCTTCTATGACTCTATCACATTCAAAATGGTTCTCCATGCCTTCTATCCAGTCCATGACTAGATCTGCCTCCATCTTTCCACTGAATAGTGGTATCCCTTCAAGTGCTTTCACACTCATGGCTTTTAATGCCCTCAATAAAGGCTCCTCCTGCAACACAGGGTTAGGTTCAGGGGTTTTTTCCTTTTCTGCAACCTCTTTACCCTTAGCTTCTTTCCCTTCTAACTTATCACTAACTTCATCAGTCTTGGTCTGCACTTCACTCAATGTTTTCTCTAGTTGGGCTATTCTTTCCCTCAATATCCTATTTTCAACCTCCTAGTTTTTGACCTTCTTGGCAAATTCCACATTAGTCATCATGATTGAGGACCCACTAGACTCACAATCTGTCATACACTATGCAATCCCAAATCTTTTGGGGCTCTAATACCAATCTGATAGGGAGGTTGGATGAATCAATTATTGATTCATGATCCTAGCCTTCACAAGAGAATTTTAGGGTGTCTTCACTACACTCCTTTGCACCTATAGGACCCTCAACCAATGTTGATCCTCTGGTTACTCTAGCCAACCCAACTATCAAGAAATATTCAACCAACCAAGTCTTCTACTTCACGCATTCTAGCTTCACAAACTCTTTCCCTTACATAACCTTAAAGGCCTACAACCTCCATATACATATGATAGTATTATAGAGGTGTGGAGGTGTCTTGTGCTATGCCAATTCAATCAACTAGGGGTGTTAGGAGTCCCACCTAATTCAACAATACAGTCAATTTCTTCAATTCTTCAAAAAATATGCCTAATAGGCTAGTAGCCCTATTAGGTCTCCTACTCTAAGAAAATAGGGATTTTATCCTAACCTTTCCAAAGGAACCCTGCAACTTTTCTTGGGATCCTTGGAACATTTACTAAACCCTCAAGTATTTTTTGGGTCTTAAGGTCACCACCTTCCATACAATACCCTAACTCAAAATAAGTGATCTTAAGGGTTTTAAGCTCTTCACTAGCTCCTAAATAAGATTGAATGTGGTAGACCATCAAATGGATTGGTATGACCCTTTCCTCTTCACCAAATCTTGGAAAGACTCCTAACTTCAATCTCCAAAATGTATTTTGGCTCTAGGTATCTACCTCTGCAAGTTATACTCTCTACAACTTGGTCTTCCCTAGCTGGGCTCACCACTGGCTCACCTAGGGAAAGACATAAAAATTCACTCCTTTGAACTTGAGGGCCCAAGCTCCTACATAGAATATGTACATGGATTCTAATCACTAATCCCAAGAGTTTGTATATAATGGACGATCATAAAGTGAGTTAGAACTCCATCTTTTCACACTGCCTGGATTGAACCAGTGACAGTGCCAAACGCAAACTATTTACAAAAAGAACACAAAGAAAATAAAATACCTATCTAATGGCACACAAAACTAGTAAAACAGATAATATAACCCATGCATGAGATACAATTCTAGTTTCAATCCATTAACTACCTATTGTCATAAAAGTAACTGAAATTACACACAAAATAAGCCAAATTATTGATTTCACAAATCTTTGTCCTTACAATGGGTGTCCAACCCTACATTTAGGTAAATTCATGTATTAAGTAGGGTGTTTGGATAGTTATTTTCCTCTTAGGGCACTCTTTTCATCTAATTTCACATGTTGACAATTTTGTCTAAGCAACATTTCAAAATTGCAAAAGTTGCTAAATGCAACTTTACATTTTTTTTACAACTTTTTGCCAAAGAAACCAAATGAGTTCCAACACTGATCAAACCTCACCTTAGACCTTAACCAGGATTTAAACATGGTTATAAACTATTCTAAACCATACTAACATCATCATCTCCATTTTCATAATCAGGAGGCTTTACAACTTTCTAGCCCCTTGTTGGTACTCTCAAATATGGCACAAATTTGGAGTGACCAATTCAAAATGTTCTCTAAGGCAAGGTGAGTACCCCTGAAAACTTTTTGATGATGCTTACTTGAAGTGCAAGTGAAATATGACCCGATGATTTTTATGAGATACTGATTGGGGAACATGTGAAAAACCTATCATGGGGTAGATGTAATGGGTCACAACTTTCAATTATCAGTTTTTATGAGTTTTGGAGACAGTTGTTTAAAGGTGTTCACTTAAATCTGCATTATGCATATTGCCTGATTATAACAAATGGCCTACTTTGCATGCTTGCATCTTTTACCTAATAGAGTTTCAAGGTATAAGGATGGGTCTAAGGTTTTTTATGCATGAGAGAGAAGCTTCATTTTCATTTTCAGATTCGTATGAGTTCATGTGATAAGTTTCCCGAGGCAATTTTGTTTGCAATTTATGTTGTTTTTCAAAATGTGAAAGTGCAGAATTCTGAATGCCCTACTTTGAACTCTTGAAATTTACACCCAATTGAAGGGAATGGAAAATTTAATGTTCCCCTATATTTTAGTCATGGAAATGTGCTACAATGAATATTTTCAGGCCATGATGAATCTATTTTCCTAGTTTGCCAATCTGATTCCGTTTGCAGTTTCTAACAGTTTAATGCATATCAGTTGCACAGTTTAGTCTGAAGCCCTATTCGTGATGTTATATCTTGAATACAGTAATTGTTCATACCAAGAAAATGGTACCCTTATATTTTAGACCAATTTTACTTCATGTTTTTGAGGTCTCATATCATCAGGGTTTTGTACGCACACTTCCCCAGATGCCTTTCATTTGCAGAAATCAATATTCCTCGCATTGTGATTTTTTGTAATTCCAAGTAGATACTTTCAAGGGTCTGCCAAATGTGTCTGGTTGATCATCATGACCCACCTTTCTAGATTCACACTCTCCATACCACATATTTCCAATATCCAGAAGCTTGGGTTTTCAAAAGGTCTCTTAACTTGTTTCTAAAGTCAAAACCAGATGTGTTTTATTGTTATTTATTTGTCAGGGTAATTTGCAGAATAGTTCTGAGGAGGCGACTTGGATGATTAAAATATTTTTACCTATTTGGTTTCATCATGTGTCACTGTGCAATATGGAATAATTCTATCCATGGAATGTGTGTGCCCAGCGCCACATTCTGGTTACTTGATTTTGTCAGTTTTTTAAGCTAGTTCCTAAGGATATTTGTTGTTTATATGATCAGTTTGCAGAGATACACCGGATGTATTGGTATGATTGTCAATTCAACACTTTATGGTCTGGCCTCACTAAAAGCTATGTTTGGGTTATAGGAAGGTGAAAATCAGTTTAAATGTGATGATATCCAAACTGGGAGTGCAGGAATGCAATTTTATTATATAAGCAAGTTTCTTATTCTCTTATAGAATGGATTTGTTGATTATTCTCAAAACAATTCAAGCAAATGCACTCACAAGTGTCAAATAAGATTCAAGAACCTTTTCCATATTTTCTTCTTCCTACACCAAATTGGGATTTGATAAACAAGTGTGTGAGGGTGTGGAATGGAAAAGGGGATGTTATGTTTCACAGAGTGTTTAGAATAAGTGTCTATCTCATCATGTGCAATGTTTGTAGGTTATACACAAAATGGATTTAATTCATAATTCTAGCTTCAAACATGGTAAAGTTTTAACAAAATCCCTCAAAGATGTGTGATCTCCATGTTTGATAATCACATATTCCATGCGCAATTTGCTAAAGAAATGACCAGTGCATTAAACAAAGACAAACGATTTTCATAAACTTTCAAGTAAGTGCTATTGGCAGGTGTAATGCTAAGTGCCACCACCAAGGAGCTGTGTAAGATATAAAACTTTAGAAACTTTCAAGCATTTGCATTGGGCAAGTGTAATGGTTTCATATGCTACGTAGGAGATTGGGAAGTAGGAATAAGGAGATAAATTTGTCGAAGGGTATGCCGCACATGATGAACTAAGCCAGCGCAGTTTAAACCAAAGGATTTTAAAAAAAACATATGCAAATGTAATGGCAAGTGTAACGCCAAATTCCCAGCCTTTTGCAACTTCATTTTGGGCTGTGATAGGTAGTCAAAGCACCTGCGCAATACAAGTAAATAGACATTTGTGCTGGGTTGAGAGGATATTTTCTTTTCAAAACTATAAGTATGGAGAAAAGACAAGCATGTGAACTAATTGATAGAAGCCTCCTGCGTAAGACTTGGAGGAAGGTGTTGGTGTGAAGATACAGTGGAAAAATTAGCACTTGCATGGAAATGGAAGACAGGGTTTCTAGCACAGTAGGAAGCAAAGGTTTTAAAAGGCTTTTAAATAACTTTCCAGCTAATGCAATCGGTAGGTGAAATGTAATACCCTCTCCTACGGTGATACTTGGACTTTTTTCTTGGACATTTTATTATTATGGTTAGAACTATACATTTACATTTATATTTTGTGGATGATGATATGATTGATATGCTCATTTATGGTTATCATTTATATGTTTATGAGAAAACCATCTATTTTTATATGTTTTATGGATCTAACCAAAGGATTTGAAACTAACCATTATCATGATGTTTTATGTTTCATGGATATGTGTCTGATGTGTTTTCATGGCTCAGGACAAAGTCGTAGTAACTCACTTAGTTGAGGTCCACACGATGTATCGATCCTAGTCATCTATTTACATATATCTGATTTGTATGAATATCCATATGTATATATATGTATCTCTTCTTGGTGATGCAGGATTTGCAGTTACCGGGTATCATCTCCACCTGGCTTCACAGGTCTGAGCGATCCCTCAAAAATCCTCTATCGTTGTTGTTGTTATGGAGATATCACCAGGTTCCACAGGAAGAAACTCTGCCTCTGATCCTTCTATCCTTAGGTGGGGAGTTCCCGAGTCAGTCCCTTGTGTGGGTGTATTATGTGATCTCTTAGTTTGTTCGATTTGTGGATCTTGTAGCTAGTTCTTGTCTTCTTGGTATGCGTAACTTTGATTATTGATGTGAGTCATTATTTATTTGAAGGTATGATTTAGTAATTTATCTTTAGTAGTAGCTATTATTATACTA